>UESW01003976.1:1601634-1628790 GCA_900491605.1 Calamus simplicifolius | reverse complement strand
GGTTCCATGATCACGGCAAGGTGCCAGGTTTCTTCCAAGAAGAAGAACAGTTCTATTCCTACTTTCGGCAACAACCAGCGGTAACCTCGTTCTAGAAACTCATGGCAACAATAAGAAAGAAAGAGATTCACTACCAAGGGAGGTTTGTTCGCCAACGGAAGAGAAGGCCAACTATGTTTCTTTTCGAGAAACAGAGCCTTCTAATGATCTCCTAGCTTTTAATCCCAATGAATCCCATTCTTATTCACAAGCCATACAGTTCAAAGTCCACGAAATATTGCAGAATGCTTAAATCTTTGGATTTACCTAAAGCTTTAGGCTTGATTCAAGATATTGGTTGCTTGGTTTATAAGGAAGAAGATGACTCGCTCGTCGCTCTTCCTCCACAGTCGGCCGCTCTTTCGTTCGCGAGTTCTCCAAATTAATTTCCACAGCTCTGTTAATGATCCAGACTCAAGCCGTGGAGTATATAAGGTGAAAGATTAGGGTTTAGGATAAGCCCCATCTTTTCCTTACGCAACCGTGCCTTGGAGGGACTCTATCTCCTCCCAGGTTCAGTTTTATCCTATCGTTAATTTTTTTTTTTTTTTACTTGACTCAACCCGAGTAGTCCAGGATCTCTAATTTATTGACCCTTGTGCTCTATTTGATAAGGAAGGTAATGGGCCAAAATAAATCCTAAATACCCTAATGGGCCTTGAAAGCCCATCTCCATCCTTTAGTGTGTGAAGAAATTGCGGGGACATTTAGTCCCATATCGAAAAAATCAAGAAAGGAAGGTTCACTTATATGGAAACGACTTTCTTGAAGCTTAGTTCCTTAAGCTCACACAAGTGAGAGCTTGAGGGTGATGCGCTCGCGCACGCGCGTGTGCGAAGGGCGCAATGTGCACTTCGCACGTGCGCATCGTCGCGAGGAGCTTTAAATTTTTTATAAATCATGAGGATCCGACGGTGAAACTGATCGGATCAAGATAAAGGGCTGAGATAATTGACCGCGTTGATCGATCGGATGAAGGGTGATGCATCACGGGCGTAGCCATTCGGAGGCAAGGGGGCACGTGCCCCCCCTGAAATTTGCAGCCAAAATTACAAAAATACCCTTGATCAAAATATGAAAAATCGTAGGGGTCAATTGTAAGATCGAGAACATGTTTAGCTTTTGTATTATTTACTTTTGAAGTATGTTTGTGTGTAACTTTTTTATACATTGTGCCCCCTGGACAAAAATCCTGGATCCGCCCCTAGCGGTGATCAAATCATGATCCAACGGCTCACACCCATCGGTTGATCAGTCAACAGGACGGTTGGTGATAAGGCACCCGTCCGATCGTACGGTTGGAGATAAGTCAACGGTCTGATCATGAAAAGGCATATCAAAGACGTGCAACCGCCTATCTGATAACGTGATCATCAGATCACGATGATGAAAAGACTTATCAGGATGAGGATAGGCTTATCTGATCGGTTGATCTTCATATCACAGCCATGAAAAGGCTTATCCGATCGCCTGATCTGAAGATCACGATGTCTAAAGGGCATATCAAGGGTGATAAGCCCTTAACCCTCACATCCTTCGTCAAAGAATTTAAATTAAATTAAATTCGTAGGGTTGCTTCCAAGGAGCACCTAAAAACCTATAAATAGGACCCTAGACCCTCTCATTTCAATAATCTCAAACCATTCCGAATTGAGTTCAATCTGAATCAATTCTAGTCTTCTCCTCTCTTAGGCATTTGCATACTTTCCTAAGGGTAGTATAGAAATAGTGCATTAAAAAGAGAGTAGCATTCTTGGTTCGATATTTTTGGTGAATTGTAGTGCTGCTTTCATCAAAAGAAGACTGTTGTATCCTGGGAGACAATCGTCATACTGACCGTGAGCACTATTGCGGGACGAAATTGTCTTAAGGACATAGAGTGTAACTCTAGCCTCAGTCTGATAGATTAGGTAGCCACCATCTGCCAAACACCCACCAACAATCTTAAGATAGTCTCCTGCTACCACGAAGTGCTGCTACAGATGGCTACTTGACGACATCAGTTCAAGCCGAGAGACTAGAGAAATTCTCTGGCACGAACTTCAAGAGGTGGCAACAGAAGATGTTGTTCTACCTCACAACTCTGAACCTGATCAGAGTGCTAAATGAAGATCCACCTGTCCTGAAGGAAGGGAGACCGACAAGCAAGTCATTGCTGCGGTGGAAGCATGGAAGCACTCAGACTTCCTTTGTAAGAACTACATCCTGAATGGTCTGGACAATACCCTGTACAATGTGTACAGCAGTATTGACACTGCCAAGGAGTTATGGGCATCCCTGGATAAAAAGTACAAGACAGAGGATGCTGGACACAAGAAGTTTGTGGTTGGAAGGTTCTTAGACTACAAAATGGTCGACCACAAAACTGTTATGGAGCAAGTCCAAGAGCTCCAAATCATCCTGCATGAGATACATGCAGAGAGAATGTCTCTCAGTGAGTCATTCCAGGTAGCCGCCATCATAGAGAAGCTACCACCATTATGGAAGGACTTCAAGAACTACCTGAAGCATAAGCGAAAGGAGATGGGACTTGAAGACCTAATTGTCCGCCTGAGGATCGAGGAGGACAATAAAAGCCAAGACAAGAAGACAGGAGGACAACCTGCTGAGCCAAAGGACAACCTCATAGAAGGAAGAAAGAAACACAAGTTTCTAGGAAAGCTTTAAATAGAAGAAGGGCAATCCAAAGAAATATAAATTCAAGGGAAAGTGCTTTGTTTGTGGAAAGCAAGGACACAAATCCAAGGACTGTCGTTTCAAGGACAAAGAAAAGAAAGAAGTCAACGTTACTGAAACCCTATCCAATGAGGTATCCGAGATGATGCTGTCAGCTGTTATATTTGAAGCAAACATGGTTGACAAAGCAAATGAGTGGTACATCGACACTGGAGCTACCAGACATGTCTGCTCTGATAAGAGTATGTTCTCATCATATACTCCTATCAATGGTAGAAATTTGGTCATGGGTAACTCCGCTACATCCAAGATAGAAGGACTTGGCCGCATCGTTATGAAGATGACATATGGCAAGGAGCTTCTACTGAATGATATGTGCTACATGTCCCAGACATCCGGAAGAATCTTATATCAGGCTCCCTCCTAAGCAAACATGGCTTTAGAATGGTCTTTGAGTCTGATAAATTTGTACTCACTAAGGGGGGAATATTTATTGGAAGGGGTTACTTGAATAATGGATTATTCAAGGTGAATGTAATGACTGTACACAAAAACCTTGAAATAAATAAAGCTTCTTCTTATGCTTATATGGTTGACTCCTCTTGTCTATAGCATGATAGATTAGGACATGTGAATTTTAATTCATTACAAAAATTAATGAAATTTGAATTATTACCTAATTGTGAAATTGATCCACATTACAAATGTGAAGCGTGTGTTAAAGCTAAATTAGCAAAAACACCATTTCCATCAGTTAAAAGAAATACTGAACCTCTTGACTTAATTCACAGTGATCTATGTGACTTAAAGTCAGTTCAAACTAGAGGAGGTAAAAAGTATTTTATAACATTTATTGATGATTCAACAAGATACTGCTATGTGTATCTACTAAAGTCTAAAGATGAGGCTTTAGAAATGTTTAAATGTTATAAGTATGAAGTTGAAAATCAACTTGGCAAAAAGATTAAGGCCATAAGGAGTGATAGAGGTGGTGAATACGATGCACCTTTTGACGAATTCTATCAAAAGCATGACATTATTTATCAAACTACTTCTCCTTACACACCTCAATCTAATGGAATTACGGAATGTAAAAACCGCACATTAAAAGAAATAATGAATGCTATGTTAATAAATTCTGGTACACCACAGAATTTATGGAGAGAAGCAATTCTCTCAGCAAATCATATTCTTAATAAGATACTCTTAAGAAGAAGGAAGTTACTCCATATGAGTTATGGAAAGGAAAGAAGCCTTCTTACAATTACTTAAGAGTGTGGGGGTCTAGCTAAAGTAGCTATTCCGGACCCCAAAAAGGTCAAAATAGGACCTAAAACTATTGATTGTATATTTATCGATTATGCACATAATAGTAGTGCATATCGCTTTCTTGTGTATAAATCAGATATAACTGATATACAGATAAATACAATCATGGAATCAAGGAATGCAACATTCTTTGAAGATATATTTTCAAGTAAAAGGAAATTAGAAATAAATTCAAATAAAAGAACTTATGATGATAATACTGCCAGTAGTAGTCATCAGGAAGAATATCCTGAAGATGAACCCAGACGCAGTAAGAGACCAAGAGTTACAAAGTCTTTTGGTCCTAATTATGTAACTTATATGTTACAAGATGAACCTCAGACATTCAAGGAGGCAATGTCTAATCCAGAAGCACCCTTTTGGAAAGAAGTTGTTAACAGTGAAATTGAGTCCATCATGCATAATCATACCTGGGAGTTGGTAGACTTACCATCTGGTATAAAACCTTTAGGGTGCAAGTGGATTTTTAAGAAAAAGCTAAAGGCTGATGGATCAATTGACAAGTATAAAGCCAGATTAGTGGCTAAGGACTTCAAACAAAAAGAAGGTATAGATTTCTTTGATACCTATTCACTAGTAGGTAGAATAACATCTATAAGAATGTTAATCGCCTTTGCAGCCATTAACAATCTTGAAATTCATCAAATGGATGTTAAAACTTCTTTTCTGAATGGTGAATTAGATGAAGAAATATACATGGAACAACCTGATGGATTTATTGTTTCAGGACAAGAAAAGAAGGTGTGTAGACTTGTTAAATCCTTATATGGATTAAAGCAAGTACCTAAGCAATGGCATATAAAATTTGATAATGTTATGTTATCAAATGGATTCAAAATAAATGAATGTGACAAATGTATATATGCCTAAACCCTGCCTGAAGGGTATGTGATAATCTGCTTATATGTAGATGACCTGTTAATCATTGGTAGTAATACTAAAATGATTAAACAGAAAGAAAATGTTGATCAAACATTTTGATATGAAAAATATGGGTGTTGCAGATGTTATACTAGGGATTCGAATCACTAGAACATCTGAAGAAATAATATTATCTCAATCTCATTATATTGAGAATATATTAAATAAGTATAAAAAGTATGATACTAGCCCGGTAAAAATACCTGTAGATGTTAATCTACATTTGGCTAAGTATACTAGAGAACCCATATCTCAATTGGAATGCTCACATATAATTGGCAGTTTAATGTATGTCATGAATTGCACTCGTCCTGACATAGCATATGCTGTCAATAAGTTGAGTAGATTTACAAGTAATCCAGGTCCAAATCATTGGACAGCTCTAATAAGGGTATTATGATATCTGCGATATACCCTAAGTTATGGATTACATTATTCAAGATATCCAGCTGTACTAGAAGGATACAGTGATGCAAATTGGATATCTAACACAGAAGATACAAAATCTACAAGTGGATATGTATTCACCTTAGGAGGAGGTGCTGTGTCATGGAAATCTTCTAAGCAAACATGTATAGCTCGATCCACTATGGAATCTGAGTTTATTGCCTTAGAAAAGGCAATTGAAGAAGCAGAATGGCTTCGAAATCTTTTAGAAGAAATTCCATGTTGGCCAAAGCCTGTGTCTGCAATATGCATACATTGTGATAGTCAATCAGCAATATGCAGAGCACAGAATAAGATGTATAATGGTAAGTCTAGACATATACGTCACAGACATAATACCATTAAGTAGTTACTTGAAATAGGTGTAATTTCTATTGACTATGTTCAGTCAAAGAAAAACCTAGCGGATCCATTAACTAAGGGGTTACCAAGAGATCAAGTAAACTGTTTATCGAGGGGAATGGGTTTAAAACCTATAACTGAAAAATCTTCATAGTGGATACCCAACCTAGCTGACTGGAGATCCCAAGATCTAGGTTCAAAAGGGACAACTAAATTATGAAGAGACTTGATAGCACTAAGGATGTACAATTCTACTCATTCCTATGATAATTGGTGCTACCTGCTAAAGGTACTAGGATAAGCATTGCTTTTAATGATTCTTATGACATGAACATCATGTGGGGTATAGCAGGATACTCTTAATAAGAATCACCTATGTGAGTGTGAACTGGGCCAATTCTATGAGAATTTTAAGGTTTAATTCTCTGAAGCACTCATGAGACCAGGAGTTGTTCGGGGCCAAAATGAACACAACCATGAGAACCAAAAGAATGCTCGGGAAGAAGTTGCGTGATTGTTATTGTCTTAGTTTACACAAAACGCTGAAAGGTTCAAGACATCATGTTCACCTTTTAGCAAGTAAACTCGATAACAACTCACTAAGGAAGGTTCAAAGCCACAAGCTACCTATCCCGATACAACTTAATCCCATTATACTCTCTTTAGTGTGTCTGCATATTCATTTGCATTAAAATCCTTTTATGTGGCGGTTTGCCTTTGCTGATCTTTGATCTAAGTCCAATTTCCATTCATGTGGAGGATTGTTGGGTAATGGGCCAAAATAGACCCTAAATACCCTAATGGGCCTTGAAAGCCCATCTCCGCCCTTTAGTGTGTGAATGAGAAATTGCGGGGACATTTAGTCCCATATTGAAAAAATCAAGAAAGGAAGGTTCACTTATATGGAAATGACTTCCTTGAAGCTTAGTTCCTTAGGCTCACCACAAGTGAAGAGCTTGAGAGTGATGCGCTCGCGCACGCATACGCGCATGTGCGAAGGGCGCAATGGGCACTTTGTAGGTGCACTTTGCACATGCGCATCGTCGCGAGGAGCTTGAGGGGCTTTAAATTTTTTATAGATCATGAGAATCCGATGGTGGAGACTGATCGGATCAAGATAAAGGGCTGAGATCAATTGACCGTTGATCATCGGATCAGGATCATAACTGATCGTTGATCGATCGGATGAAGGGTCGAGATGCGGTGATCAAATCATGATCCAACGGCTCACACCCGTCGGTTGACCAGTCAACATGACGGTTGGTGATAAGGCACTCGTCCGATCGTCGGTTGGTGATAAGGCACCCGTCCGATCGTATGGTTGGAGATAAGTCAACGGTCTGATCATGAAAAGGCATATCAAAGACGTGCAACCGCCTATCTGATAACGTGATCATTAGATCATGATGATGAAAAGAATTATCAGGATGAGGATAGGCTTATCTGATCGGCTGATCTTCAGTTCACAGCTATGAAAAGGCTTATCCGATCTCCTGATCTGAAGATCACGATATCTAAAGGGCATATCATGGGTGATAAGCCCTCAACCCTCACATCCTTCGATCAAAGAATTTAAATTAAATTAAATTCGTAGGGTTACTTCTAAGGGGCACCTAAAAACCTATAAATAGGACCCTAGACCCTCTCATTTCAATAATCCCAAACCATTCCGAATTGAGTTCAATCTGAATCAATTCTAGTCTTCTCCTCTCTTAGGTATTTGCATACTTTCCTAAGAGTAGTATAGCAATAGTGCATTAAAAAGAGAGTAGCATTCTTGGTTCGATATTTTTGGTGAATTGTAGTGCTGCTTTCATCAAAAGAAGACTATGTATCCTGGGAGACAATTGTCATACTGACCGTGAGCACCATTGCGGGACGAAATTGTCTTAAGGACATAGAGTGTAACTCTAGCCTCAGTCTGATAGATTAGATAGCCACCATCTGCCAAACACCCACCAATAATCAATACACGTGCCAAAATTTATCCAAAGTTACGGTGCTGCAAAGCCTATTGCATCGATGAAGCCATTAGAGATCATTTAGAGAGAGGGAGCATAACAATGTCCCAGTTCGAGCCTCCATCATAGTTCACAGCTAATAAACAATCATGATGCTTGGAATGTGACATTGATTCATTTTTTTTGTTACAAGCGGGCGATCACACCACTCTGGGGTGAGTCAAACCGAGGTATCGGAATACATAATTTGCTCCAAAATAATCAGACAAGGGCCACCAAGGTGCCATTCCCACTGACCAGAATGGCGAGCTACAGCCGAGGCAACCCAATCAGCTGCAGCGTTGGCTTCCCTATAGACATGTCGAATCAGAAGATCATAGCTAGACTGGAGAGAGTCCATATATCGCTGATCAAAGGGTTATGGGAGGGACAAAACTCAACATCCCGACGAATCCATCGGATGACCGTAATAGAATCTCCCTCGATAACCACTCAGTGCGAGCGCAAGATGCAAACAACATAGGTGATGCCAGCCCACGCAGCCTGCAATTCAGCCATGGGAACCGAAATGTCGAGAGAACCACGCCCACCAGCCGCAAGCAGCTCTCCCTCAGGCCCCCTGATAACAAATCTAGATCCGGCAATGCGACCCGATATAGAACCATCAAAATTCACTTTGACATAACCAGGGGTAGGGGCTCCCAAGAAATAAAGACCGTAGAACGATACGCAGCCGGAGCAGCAGGGGAGTCCCAGAGACCCAGTCTGTCAGAGTGACTAACCAAATCAGAACAAAGATACTCCGTAGCAAGGAGACTGGCAGTACGGATAATAGTCTGAGTCGAGACCGTATCCTCAGCAAAGATAAGCTGATTACAAGTCAGCCAGATTTGATAAGCCAAATAAGCTAAATACACACCTTGGAAGCAACTGCCACTCTGAACGGCTGTACGAACGACATGCAATAGAGCCTGTCGGCCGGGTCTGTAACATCCTGAAAACCTTATAATTTATGGCAATTTTCATTTGAAATGAAAGTCAGGAAGTTTCAGTGAAATGGGTGTGTTGGCCTTTTGATAAATGTAAAGAGAAGAAATTTTGGAGTAAATGAGTATATTTCTGAATGTTAATGAGTTTGATTTAAGAAATTGAGAGACTTAAGTTTTAATGGGTTTAAATCACAAAAAAATCAAGTTTAGTTTGAGTTTTATCCTAAAAGATGTTTTTAGTAGTTGGAGTCGACACTATTTGGAGTGGAGTCGACTCTGGCACGGTTTTAAACTTTCGGCACGCTTTGGAGTCGACCTACAGAAGTGGAGTCGACACCTGCAGAGAAAATAGAAGGTTAACATTTCTGCTGCAGTGTTGGAGTCGATACCTACTTTTCTGGAGTCGACACCTATTTCTGCTGGAGCCGACTCCAAGACGGCAGGTTTTTCTGAGTTAAATCTTGAGAATTTCATATTTATTCCGTTTCAAGTCCGATTTGGATGCCGTTTGAACCGTTGGATTTCTAAAATCGAGTTCTTCAAGCTGGTAAAGTCTTTTCTTAGAAATGTTACATAAAAGTATCTATTTAAGTAAAAAATAATCTGGGCTATAAATCGATTAAAAAAATGCTATGTCAGGGGCAAAATGGAAAAGGCTCCGATGTCAATTGCTAATTGTGTTAAGGGCAACTTGGGAAAGAAAATCTAAGGGTAAAATATCATGGTTATAAGTGAGCCACGTGTTTTCTAAAAAGCGTGCGTTAAGAGTGTTTGAGGGCAAAAGGGAATTTGGCATGCCTTAACCCTTAAGTTTCCCATGACTTGGTCCCCAAGTCATTAGAGAAAAAGGAAAAAATGTGGGTTCAGCCAGAGAAAAGAAAGAAAGAAAGAAAGAGAGAAAGAAGAGGAGAAAAGAGAGGAGAGGAAGAAGAAGAAGGAGGAAGAAAGAGGAAGGGAAAGGGAGCTTGGGGTTTGTGCTCGACTCCAGGTAAGCTATAGCTTCCCTAGATCTTGCATGACTTTAGATTTTCTTAGATTATTGTATTTTGAGGTAATAGTAGAAGTAATCTTGAGTAGAGAAAGGGTGGAAGAAAATAATGAGATATTAGAGGATAGATCATGTATGCATGCATGGTTCGTGGGAAAACCTCGTGTGGAGGTAATCCTAATAGCTATCGTATCTGTATGTTGACGTAGGTCAAGAGGGTTATTCCAGGGAGCCGGAATACCAGAGTTGAGTACCAGTCGAGGAGTAACCTACTAAGGTGAGTGGTTTCTCATCTAGCAATGAGAAGTTAATTTGAGCTAGTATAATGAGATTAATACCTAGTTATGGTATTATGTTTAGCAGAGTATTATGTATGTTTTAAATATGAGAAATGAGAACCTAGTATATGATATTCTGATAAATGAGTTTTGAGCATGAGTTTTAAGCATAAAGAAATAAGCATGAGTTTCGAGCATGAGTTTTGAGCATAAACACATAAGCATGAGTTTCGATGAGGGGATTTTTAATGTATACATGGCATATTTGCATGATAAAGCTTTACAAATGATGTATGTATCATACTGAGCATCAGGCAGCTAGGGGGCTGATCACCCTTTAGACTGTACTGTAGCATGAGCATTGCACACTACTATCGAGCCGGCACCTCCTTGCGAACAGATCGTACGATGAACCCCAGAATCAGGGGTGAGTGCATGCTTAACCAGGCCAGTGGGGCTGGTTGTGAGCAGCCCGTGGGGGCATGAATCATAGCTCAGTGGAGCTGATTACTATATATAGCCCGTGGGGGCAGAGAGAAAACCCGAGGTTCCAGGGTTAAGGAACAAAGCACTTTGCCGGGTGAACCGCACGGGTAAGGGGTGCTATTTGTGCGGGGATCCTGTTGCTAGTCACGCACCCGATGAGAGTACACCTACGGGAGGGCGACTGTAGGGTGGTACCTCAGAGGCATTACACACACAGCCCAGCATCATGAGATTTAAAAGCATATGTTGTGATATAAAAAGGGCCAGTGGGCCGAGTAGTTATCCCGAGAGGGAGAGTTTACTTGAGATGCCAATGGGCAATCAGATTCCTGGGAGTCTGAGAATTTAATAAAAAGTCTGGGTTGTAGATAAAGAATGCATATTTTATATTGTAATGCATGGATTTTTATCTTAATGAGTTATCTTTCAGTAAAAAGTTATTGTAGAGTATTTCAGTACTGATATGTTATTTGAAGAATAAGCTACATTTTATTTTATCTGATATCATGTTAAAAATGTACTTTGACTTGTACAAGCTAAATAGTATCAGCATACGATTGAAAATAAGAGGTTATGGTTCTCTATTTCTCCATAGTTAGATGGTTATCCAGTCACTGGGACTTAGGTCTCATCCCTCTATGATTTAAATGTTCTTTCAGATCAGTGAGTATTTCTGCCAGGATCACAAGATAAGCAGGACAAACCCTTAGCTGGTGAAGCTTGCTTGGATGCAAGGGTGTATAGATGCTAGCCTTGTATATTGAGACAATGTGGATTGATATTTGTATATTGTATATGTGTATGTGTAGTGAGATGTAATGATGTTTTAGACCTTTTGGATATGAATATGAGACTTATGTTTTGGAGAAAATTATGAGCATGATGTGTGCACTTATGATTTTGATGTCGATTGTGAATGTGATCTTGTAAACTGCCTGAGGAATGTCATGAAAAATATTATCTGAGCAGGTTGATGCTTAGTGTTGATTGAGTGATTTGTGTATATAATTGAGATGAAAATGAAAAGTTTTTAACAGGATGTGTTTTCGTGTGTCTGCCACTTATGATAATTAGTTGGGGTTCTCTAGCTCTTTATGGAGCGCTACATAAAGACTAGTAAAACTCTATCCGATTACCACAAGTGTGCAGGTGTGCTGTCGGTGGCCCCAGAGAGGAGGGGAGCTGACAAGTTTTGGTATCAGAGCCCTAGGTTATTAGGTCCTAGGGGAATAGTATGAGTATGAGTCTAGGATGATTGAATGATTATGATTATAGCTATTGAATGATGAAACTGATGTAATGAATAATGTCTTGTAGGACGATTACTACAAAGGCATCTAGAGAGACAGAGCAATCCTCAGGCAAGGATAGAAGCAAAGGTCAAAGTAGACTCAGAAGGTCAGTTAGAAGAAGTCAAATTGATAGAATGGCTTCTAGTGATTCCACCGAGCCAGTATCTAATGAGGCTAGAGTGAGGGCGTCTTCAGAGCAGATGCCAGAGTCTTCTTCACAGTCTATTACCCCTGTGCCAGTAGACCCATCTCGAGTACAGACTCAGGGGCCTAGTATGCCAGAGTTGGTAGGCATGATTACTCAGGCTGTGGTAGCAGCTGTGGGTGCTAGTTCTAGCCTTCCATCTAAAAATTTGGAGGTTGTGAGGAATGTGGAAAGAGCCAGAAGTTAGGGGCTCTGGAGTTCCAGGGAACTACTGATCCTATTCAGGCCGGGGCATGGCTGCAGAGGATCGAGAGAGTATTTGATGTGATGGGATGCTCTGAGGAGCAGAGGCTGAGTATTGCCACCTTTTTACTGGAGGGTAGAGCCCAGAGTTGGTGGAGATCTATTCAGGGCAGGCAGCCCCAGGGAGTGGAGTTGACATGGAAAATTTTAGAAGAGAATTTCATCAGCAATACTATTCTGAGATTTATAGGGATCAGAAGAGGAGGGATTTCCTTGTCTGACCCAGGGGAGGATGTCGTGGCAGATTATGAAGCCACTTTTGTTGAGTTATCTCAGTTTGCTAGGGCCTTGGTGGCTGATGAGAGGGAGAGATGTCGACTATTCCAGGATGGATTGAATCTCCCTATTAAAGCCAAGACCTGTATGCAGACCTATAATAGTTACTCTGAGTTGGTGCAGGGAGCACTCAAAGCCGAGGAGATTGAAAAAGAATACATGAGTAGGAGGCAGGATAGAATGAAAAGAAGTGCTCTAGTTATTCTTCTGCTCCGGGAGGGACTCAGCCATTTAAGAAACCCCAGAGGACTGGACATTTTATTCTGGTTTAGAGCCCCTGGTGATGTGGGCAGAAGATCAGTATCTGTGTCAGCATCTAGCCCAGTCAAAGAAAGCCTTATGGGGGTGTGCCTCAGGTTGCCACAGCAGGGTGTCTGGTGATGTAGGGGAGCAGGGTCGTCCTTCTGGTGGAGGGAGAAATATACCCCCATGTAATGTATGTGGAAAACTTCATTTGGGAGAATGTAAGAGGGGCAATAAGGGATGTTATATTTGTGGTGATCTAGGTCACCTGAAGAGAGATTGCCCTAGGAGAGGGCAGCAGGCTGGTGGGCTTCCTCAGGGGCCAGTAATGCCAAGGGGACAGCCTGGTAGGAGGGGTGATGGTAGTGTTGTGGCTTCAGCCAGTCAGGTGGGGCCTAATGTTAATCAGCCAGGAGGGTCATCCAGTATTCCGAGAGCCGAGGCCAGAGTGTTTGCCATGACCAGGCAGGAGGCTCAGATTGATCCTGATGTGGTGACAGGTATGCTACCCATCGATAATCATGATGCTTATATTTTAATTGATTCTGGATCTACGCATTCATTTATCTCATGTGAGTTTGCTAAGCATCTAGTTAGAGATGTGGGCCAGTTGGGTAGTCAGTTGGTAGTATCTATGCCCGTAGGGAGGCCTTTTATAGCAGACCAAGTGTATAGAGGCTGTGATATTTCTGTGGAGGGTCAGAAATTAGCAGCAGATTTGATTCCTTTGAGGTTGAAAGAGTTTGATGCCATTTTGGGGATGGATTGGCTATCTGTGCATAGAGCCAGAGTAGATTGCTTAAGGAAGGAGGTGATGTTACAAACTTCTGATGATAGAGGTCTGTTTTGTTGGTGATAGGAGGGGGTTACCCTCAGGAGTGATTTCAGCTCTGTCAGCCAATAGAATGCTAGCAAAGAGATGTGAAGCCTATTTAGCTTGTGCAGTGAGCCTAGAGGGCAATGGTTTAGAGCTGATGAATATCCCTGTGGTAAGGGATTTTTCAGATGTATTTCCTGAGGAGCTGCCAGGGTTACCTCCTGACAGAGGATTTGATTTCAGTATAGATCTAGCTCCAGATACCAGACCAATAGCCAGGGCACCTTATAGAATGGCTCCAGTTGAATTGAAAGAATTGAAAAGTCAGTTACAAGAATTATTGGATAAAGGGTTTATTAGACCCAGTATATCGCCATGGGGTGCACCAGTGTTGTTTGTGAAGAAAAAGGATGGTACCTTGAGGTTGTGTATAGACTATAGACAGTTGAACAAGGTGACCATTAGAAACAATTATCCATTGCCAAGGATCGATGATTTGTTTGATCAGCTGCAGGGGCAGCAGTGTTTTCAAAGATTGATCTGAGATCTGGGTATCATCAATTGAGAATAAAGAATGAGGATATATCTAAAACTGCTTTCAGGACCAGATATGGTCATTATGAGTTCTTGGTGATGCCATTTGGCTTGACAAATGCTCCAGCTGCTTTTATGGGTCTGATGAATCAAGTATTTCAGGAGTATCTAGATAAATTTGTGATAGTATTCATTGATGACATCTTGATTTATTCTAGAAGTAGTGAAGAGCATGAACAGCATCTGAGGACAGTTTTGCAGATATTAAGAGAAAAGCAATTATATGCAAAGTTTAGTAAAAGTGAATTTTGGCTGGATGAGGTAAAGTTCTTGGGACATGTAGTTTCAGCCAAAGGTATTATGGTAGATCCTCAAAAGATTGAAGCTATAGTGAATTGGGTATCACCTACCAATCAGACTGAGGTGAGGAGTTTCTTGGGGCTAGCAGGATATTATAGAAGATTTATAGAAAATTTCTCGATTTTGGCTTCTCCTATGACTAAGCTGCTTAGAAAGAATATCAAGTTTGATTGGTCTAATGAATGCCAGAAGAGTATGGATGAATTGAAAAAGAGATTAACCTCAGCCCCAATCCTAATACTCCCTGATAGTGCCAGTGATTATGTGATCTATAGTGATGCCTCATTGAAGGGTTTGGGGTGTGTTTTAATGCAGAATGGGAAAGTGGTGGCTTATATATCTAGACAGTTGAGATCCCATGAAAAGAATTACCCCACCCATGATTTGGAGTTAGCTGCTGTTATATTTGCATTGAAGGTTTGGAGGCACTACTTGTATGGAAGAAGATGCCAGATATTTACTGATCATAAGAGCTTGAAATATATTCTGACCCAGAAGGAATTGAATTTAAGGCAGAGAAGATGGATTGAATTGATTAAAGACTATGATTGCACTATTGAGTATCACCCAGGGAAAGCTAATGTTGTGGCTGATGCCTTGAGTCGAAAGTCTATGGCCACATTGGCTTCTATCAGAACCGTACAGCTACCCTTGATGATTGAGTTAAGGAGGTTAGATGCAGAGCTAGCTGTAGAAGAATCAGGAGCCTTGTTGGCTACTTTCAGAGTGAGACCCCAAATGCTAGAAGAAATAAGAGAAGCTCAGTTGCTAGATCTACAGTTGCTTAAAGCTAGAGATTTAATTCAGAGTGGGTCTCAGTCAGAGTTTTCTGTTAGAGGTGATGGAGTGTTATTATTCAAGGGCAGAGTTTGTGTGCCAGCTGTGGAATCAGTGAAAGATCAGATTTTAAGGGAAGCACATAGCTCAGCTTATTCAATGCATCCAGGTAGTACTAAGATGTATAGAACTATCAAACAGAATTACTGGTGGAATGGTATGAAAAAGGAGATAGCTGAGTATGTATCTAAGTGTTTGGTGTGTCAGCAGATTAAGGCTGAACATCAGTGTCCAGCTGGAAAGCTTCAGCCTCTGTTTGTGCCAGAGTGGAAATGGGAGCATATAACTATGGATTTCGTTGTAGGACTCCCAAAGACCAGAAGGGGCAATGATGCTATATGGGTGATAGTTGATAGATTGACTAAGTCTGCTCATTTTCTGCCTATTAAGATTGTCTTTACCTTGGATAGATTAGCAGAATTATATGTGCATGAAATTGTGAGTAGGCATGGTGTGCCAGTATCGATAGTATCAGATAGAGATCCAAGGTTCACATCTCAATTTTGGGCAGAATTACAGAAAGCTTTGGGGACTAAATTGAGGTTCAGTACAGCATTTCATCCCCAAACCGATGGTCAGTCAGAAGAACCATCCAGACACTGGAGGATATGCTGAGAGCTTGTGTCATGGAATTTTCTGGTAGCTGGGATGATCATCTGCCTTTAATAGAGTTTGCTTACAATAACAGCTACCATTCTAGCATTGATATGGCACCATATGAGGCCTTGTATGGGAGAAAATGTAGAACTCCAGTGTGTTGGGATGAGGAGGGAGAGAGAAGGCTGTTAGGCCCTGAGTTAGTGCAGCTTACAGCAGATCAAGTTAAATTATAAGAGCTAAATTAAAGGCAGCCCAGGATAGACAGAAGAGCTATGCAGATAAAAAGCATAGAGAGGTAAAGTTTGAGGTTGGAGATAGAGTCTTTCTGAAGGTATCTCCTTGGCGAGGTATTATGAGATTTGGAAAGAAAGGCAAGTTGAGTCCCAGGTATATTGGACCCTATGAAATTCTGGAAAGAGTTGGGACACTAGCTTATAGATTGGCTTTACCTCCAGAGTTATCTCAGATTCATAATGTATTTCATGTATCAATGCTTAGGAGGTATGTGCCGGATTCCTCTCATGTGATTCAGTCTGAGACTATAGAGTTACAAGGGATTTATCATTTGCAACAGAACCAGTGAAGATCTTGAGTAGGGAGATTAAGCAGCTCCGCAGTAAAAGAATTCCATTAGTTAAGGTGCAATGGTTAAATCATCAAAAAGAGGAGGCTACATGGGAGCGAGAGGATGAGATGAGATTGAAGTACCCCCATCTATTTGAAAATATATCTAGCTAAATTTCGGGGAAATTTCTTAAGAGGGGGAGAATTGTAACATCCTGAAAACCTTGTAATTTATGGCATTTTCATTTGAAATGAAAGTCAGAAGTTTCAGTGAAAATGGGTGTGTTGGCCTTTTGATAAATGTAAAGAGAAGAAATTTTGGAGTAAATGAGTATATTTCTGAATGTTAATGAGTTTGATTTAAGAAATTGAGAGACTTAAGTTTTAATGGGTTTAAATCACAAGAAAAATCAAGTTTAGTTTGAGTTTTATCCTAAAAGATGTTTTTAGTAGTTGGAGTCGACACTATTTGGAGTGGAGTCGACTCTGGCACGGTTTTAAACTTTCGGCACGCTTTGGAGTCGACACCTGCAGAGAGTCGACACTGCTAACATTTCTGCTGCAGTGTTGGAGTCGACACTACTTTTCTGGAGTCGACACCTATTTTTGCTGAGCCGACTCCAAGACGGCAGGTTTTTCTGAGTTAAATCTTGAGAATTTCATATTTATTCCGTTTCAAGTCCGATTTGGATGCCGTTTGAACCGTTGGATTTCTAAAATCGAGTTCTTCAAGCTGGTAAAGTCTTTTCTTAGAAATGTTACATAAAAGTATCATTTAAGTAAAAATGATAATCTGGGCTATAAATCGATTAAAAAAATGCTATGTCAGGGGCAAAATGGGAAAAGGCTCCGATGTCAATTGCTAATTGTGTTAAGGGCAACTTGGGAAAGAAAATCTAAGGGCAAAATATCATGGTTATAAGTGAGCCACGTGTTTTCTAAAAAGCGTGCGTTAAGAGTGTTTGAGGGCAAAAGGGAATTTGGCATGCCTTAACCCTTAAGTTTCCCATGACTTGGTCCCCAAGTCATTAGAGAAAAAGGGAAAACGTGGGTTCAGCCAGAGAAAAGAAAGAAAGAAAGAAAGAGAGAAAGAAGAGGAGAAAGAGAGGAAGAGGAAGAAGAAGAAGGAGGAAGAAAGAGGAAGGGAAAGGGAAGCTTGGGGTTTGTGCTCGACTCCAGGTAAGCTATAGCTTCCCTAGATCTTGCATGACTTTAGATTTTCTTAGATTATTGTATTTTGAGGTAATAGTAGAAGAAATCTTGAGTAGAGAAAGGGTGGAAGAAAATAATGAGATATTAGAGGATAGATCATGTATGCATGCATGGTTCGTGGGAAAACCTCGTGTGGAGGTAATCCTAATAGCTATCGTATCTGTATGTTGACGTAGGTCAAGAGGGTTATTCCAGGGAGCCGGAATACCAGAGTTGAGTACCAGTCGAGGAGTAACCTACTAAGGTGAGTGGGTTTCTCATCTAGCAATGAGAAGTTAATTTGAGCTAGTATAATGAGATTAATACCTAGTTATGGTATGTTATGTTTAGCAGAGTATTATGTATGTTTTAAATATGAGAAATGAGAACCTAGTATATGATATTCTGATAAATGAGTTTTGAGCATGAGTTTTAAGCATAAAGAAATAAGCATGAGTTTCGAGCATGAGTTTTGAGCATAAACACATAAGCATGAGTTTCGATGAGGGGATTTTTAATGTATACATGGCATATTTGCATGATAAAGCTTTACAAATGATGTATGTATCATACTGAGCATCAGGCAGCTAGGGGGCTGATCACCCTTTAGACTGTACTGTAGCATGAGCATTGCACACTACTATCGAGCCGGCACCTCCTTGCGAACAGATCGTACGATGAACCCCAGAATCAGGGGTGAGTGCACGCTTAACCAGGCCAGTGGGGCTGGTTGTGAGCAGCCCGTGGGGGCATGAATCATAGCTCAGTGGAGCTGATTACTATATATAGCCCGTGGGGGCAGAGAAAACCCGAGGTTCCAGGGTTAAGGAACAAAGCACTTTGCCAGGTGAA
Organism: Calamus simplicifolius; assembly: GCA_900491605.1. Classification (NCBI taxonomy): domain Eukaryota; kingdom Viridiplantae; phylum Streptophyta; class Magnoliopsida; order Arecales; family Arecaceae; genus Calamus; species Calamus simplicifolius. Next base: position 1,610,320 of record UESW01003976.1, on the reverse strand, counting down.
CCGCACGGGTAAGGGGTGCTATTTGTGCGGGGATCCTGTTGCTAGTCACGCACCCGATGAGAGTACACCTACGGAGGGCGACTGTAGGGTGGTACCTCAGAGGCATTACACACACAGCCCAGCATCATGAGATTTAAAAGCATATGTTGTGATATAAAAAGGGCCAGTGGGCCGAGTAGTTATCCCGAGAGGGAGAGTTTACTTGAGATGCCAATGGGCAATCAGATTCCGGTGGGAGTCTGAGAATTTAATAAAGAAGTCTGGGTTGTAGATAAAGAATGCATATTTTATATTGTAATGCATGGATTTTTATCTTAATGAGTTATCTTTCAGTAAAAAGTTATTGTAGAGTATTTCAGTACTGATATGTTATTTGAAGAATAAGCTACATTTTATTTTATCTGATATCATGTTAAAAATGTACTTTGACTTGTACAAGCTAAATAGTATCAGCATACGATTGAAAATAAGAGGTTATGGTTCTCTATTTCTCCATAGTTAGATGGTTATCCAGTCACTGGGACTTAGGTCTCATCCCTCTATGATTTAAATGTTCTTTCAGATCAGTGAGTATTTCTGCCAGGATCACAAGATAAGCAGGACAGAACCCTTAGCTGGTGAAGCTTGCTTGGATGCAAGGGTGTATAGATGCTAGCCTTGTATATTGAGACAATGTGGATTGATATTTGTATATTGTATATGTGTATGTGTATAGTGAGATGTAATGATGTTTTAGACCTTTTGGATATGAATATGAGACTTATGTTTTGGAGAAAATTATGAGCATGATGTGTGCACTTATGATTTTGATGTCGATTGTGAATGTGATCTTGTAAACTGCCTGAGGAATGTCATGAAAAATATTATCTGAGCAGGTTGATGCTTAGTGTTGATTGAGTGATTTGTGTATATAATTGAGATGAAAATGAAAAGTTTTTAACAGGATGTGTTTTCGTGTGTCTGCCACTTATGATAATTAGTTGGGGTTCTCTAGCTCTTTATGGAGCGCTACATAAAGACTAGTAAAACTCTATCGATTACCACAAGTGTGCAGGTGTGCTGTCGGTGGCCCCAGAGAGGAGGGGGAGCTGACAGGGTCCCTCCGTCGGCGTCCAAGGACTATATCGAAGATGCAGCCAAATCTGAGAGACACGGGAACAAGTAAAGAGGGCATGCTCTACTGTCTCATCCTGGATCCCACATATCGGACAGAGCGGGCTAATAAAGAGACCGTGCCCTGCCAGAAGAGGCATGTAGGGAGACGATCCCACCTCAGTTTCCATAAGAAAAGCTGGATCCTGGGATGACTGGGCAAGCGCCAGATCCAAGCCACATCATCCAAACCCATAGACCGAGGGCAGATGCGATCAATCAGATCTCTAGTGGGAGCACGAGAGAGGAGGATCTATGCCAAAGTCTGGTGTCAAGCTACAGAGGAGGCAAGAGGGGTAGCTAGAATCCTGCGTGCTAGCTCAGTTCCAAAGAACCGGGACACAGTAGGAATATGCCAAGCATTAGAATCCTGGCAAATCAGAGTAGAAACAGACAGCGAAGGTCCAACATCAGAGCTTAGGAATGTTGGCCACCGCACTAGAGGAAGGTCCGCTATCCAGGTATCATGAGTAACATTTATAGATCTCCCATCCCCGACCACACAGTGAATATCTGTCATAATAGTGGGAGCAACTTAGCAAATTGCTCTCCACATGAAGGAACAACCACGTGGAATATGGGAGACTGACTCAGAAGTCCAGCCTCCATATCTACCACGCATAACAGAGCTCCAAAAACAATGAGGTTCCAGGAGGAATCTGGTGGCATGCCTAGCGATGAGGGCCTGTCTACGGACCACCAAAGACTGAATCCCCAAGCCGCCCTCACGAATAGGTAAACAAACCATCTCCCAAGACAGAAGATGAAGTCCATGACCTCCCTGCATCGATCCCCATAAGAAGGCACAAAAACAACACTCTATCCGTTAGAGACAAGTAATGGGGATCAAAGCGTTAGACAAAGTGTATAGAGGGAGAGAGGTAAGAATAAAACGGAGCAGAGTAACACGACCCATCATGGAAAGGCCTGAAACCTGCCATCTGTCCAATCTATCAGTAATTCGCTGCTCAATGATCCAATAATCCTGCTGACGGGGACTCCGCCCGGTAATAGGGATCCCAAGGTAGGACATATGGTCAGATGTCGTCGAAATCCTAAGTAACTGGGAGATGGCAGCACGATGACGCTGTAAAGTAGACGGGCTGAAATACATGATAGATTTCTGCAAATTAACCCGCTGGCCAGAATCCTGATAATAAGACTGCAGAATAGCTGAGTAGACCGTCGCATTCTGAATAGTAGTAGGGCTAAGCAGAATAAAATCATCAGCAAAGAGAAGGTGTGAGAGAGGGGGACCAAGGGCCCAGGCATGTAAGGCTGTAACTGAAGCACACCAACCGCCTGAGCAAGCTACGGGAGAGATCATCAGCACATAGGATAAATAAAAAGGGGGAGAGGGGGCATCCCTGATGAAGACCCATAGCAGAGGGAAAGAACCCAGTCGGGCTACCATTGATAAGGATAAAAAAGGTAGGCCACTGAACACAAGCCATAATCCACTCAATGAAGAGATCAGCAACGCCAAAATCCCGAAGCGTCTGTCTAAGAAATATCCGACTGATCCGATCATAAGCTCTCTCTATATCCAACTTTACTGCCATTAATCTTGTCTGCCGGTCACCCGCTGAAGATCAAACATGAACTCCTGAGCAATGAGGGCATTATCGATAATACCATGACCTCGGATGAAAGCCCCTTGCTCAGGAGAAATCATACGCGGTATGATACCCTGCATCCGAGTGACCAAAAGATGGGCACAAACTTTGTATAGAGTAGTGCACAGACTGATAGGGCGATAGTGCTGGGGGAGCAAAGCATCCAGACGCTTTGGGATAAGGGCAATATAAGTTCGTTGCCAATCCCGAGAAATGGATCTAGAAGAGAACATAGACTGGATGGCTGAAACAACATCCTGCCCCACAATATCCCAGTAGTGCCGAAAGAAAAAAGATGGAAAACCATCAGGTCCTGGAGCCTTATCAGGCCCCAATGCCCAAACTGCAGATCGAATCTCCTCCGTAGAGACTGTCATCGTAAGAATACTGTTATCAGCATCAGTAACCTTAGCAGACTGCGAGATAGGAGTACAAGGAGATCCACCGGCAACCTGCTCCGACCAACGGGTCTGAAAAATCGAGATATATGCTCCCGAATAGCCTCATCATCATCAAAGATATGTCCGTCCTCATCACTAATACGGTGGATCCGATTGGCTGCACAACGAGCCAAAGTAGCCTGATGAAAGAATCTAGTATTGTGGTCACCCTCCTGAAGCCACTGGATCCAGGACCTCTGGCGCCAGAAAATCTTCTACTGACTGAGTAAACTATAGTGCAAAGTCAAGCTCTGCCTGAGTGACTGAAGATCAATCAAAGATAGACCACCATCCTGATCCTCCTTAGCTTGAAGATAAGAAATATCAGCTTCAACAGACTGCACCCGCTGCCGCAAATCCCCCACCTCCCTACCGTGCCATCTCCGGAGTCGGCGCTTCACAAGATCCAAACGTCGGGATAAACGGTAAGTGGAGCTCCCTCTGACCGGCATATGCCAGACCTGATGAATCATAGATCGAGCAGAAGAATAGCGAGTCCAAAATTGCTCAAACCAAAATGGTCCCCGACAAAGAGATGATGGTTCAGTAGATATGAGCAAAGGGCAGTGGTCAGAAGCAATCCGCGGAAGATGAGTGGTGGTAGCACGTGGAAAGTAGTGAAGCCATCCTGAGGAGGCCATGGCCCGATCCAGACGCTCCCACACACGGGCAGAGCCCTGACGGTTGTTGCACCAAGTAAACTGCGGCCCCAAAATCCCAAGTCAAAAGACCCGCAGAGGAGATGAAGAGAGAAAGTCGGTAGAGTTCGGAGTATCAACAAACGGCGACCGCCACGCTTTTCCGAAGCGTTCACAATACAATTAAAGTCACCAGCAACAAGAGTGGGAAATCCCTGAGCTACGAAGGTGATAATCTTAGCCCACAAGCAGCGCCGCTCCCGATAGTCCGTACTAGCATAAGCACCCAGAAGCAGCCATGGAGGGGCAGTCCCTTCTGAGACAACCAAGGTGACCTGCTGATGACAATAGTGGAAAGCATCAACACGTATAGATGGGGTCCGCCATAGAGCCAGAATACCCCCAGAAAGACCATTGGAGTTCACCGCATAGGAACCCCAAGATCGAGAAACCCGACGCCGGAATCGCTGAAGACTAGGTCCCGACAAACGAGTTTCCCGTAAAATACAAATATCAAAATGATGAAGCTGCAGAAGACGACTAAACGAGGAGTGAAATGAGGGTTTCAAGGCTCCTCGGACATTCCATATAAGAATCTTCATTGGTCAGATTGGGGTTTATCTTGTCCTCCTGCTTGGAACCCCAGCATGTCCGTATTAGAAGGACCTCCCTTAACAGAACCAGAGTGTAGTGGCGGTGTGCCTGGATCAGGTGAAGCTGGCTGTTGGGACAGCTCCATGTCCTCTGACCCATGAGAAGAAGGCAGAATTGTCTGTTTCAAAATAAAGACAACAGCATCATGATCACAGCTGTCCCGGGGTGGCAGATTAGAACCAAAGTCACCCTTGGGAAGGACCCACACTACCTTTTCCCTTTGCTTTGACTGCTTTGGGAATTGCCCTCTGGGCTATAAGATCAGCAGGCCGGGCCCGTTTAGTGGAAGCGAGATTAGCATCCTCACGGATCTTGGGCACTCCGGCTCACCGATCCGATCCACGAAGACTAAAGGGGTTAGCAGCCACTTTAGTACCAGATCCCAACTTACTCCCTGATTCAGGCAATAAACCATCCTTGTGAGGCATTGTTCCAAGGTCACAGGGCAGAATCTGCTTGTCCTGGCCAGAACCCTATTGAATTGAAACTGGGGCCTTCGCAGAGAACTGAAATCAGTGGTTAAGCAATGCTCTTGACCTTTTGCCCAGCCAATTGAGTATTCAGATTGGATTGATACAAATCTTCTGAACATTTGAGCCGGGTGCCAAAGTATCAGAAACTCTGGCTACAATGACCGGCACGAGATAGAACTCCTAGCACGGGGGGCTTTCTTTAATTGAACTGGGGTTCGAAGCCTCCACGATGCAGACCGAAGATGATGGAGCAGAGCGTCTTCGAGCAACCTTTCTTGGAGTCGTCCATCCATCGTCGGAGGTCGGGGGAGGTGATGTATCAGTGGTCGGAGACGACGACGATGAAGATCGAAGGCTGCCAGGATCAGCAACAGAGGGAGGTTTTCGTTGCCAAGTTGCCGTCATCCATGGACCAAACCGCGGAGGAACAGAGGCGGAAGACAGCGACGATGATGAGGAGCACAGGCCGCCCAGATGAAGAGATCCACAACGGGGGCAGACTCCTTCAACGTGCTCGTATGTGAATTTCTGCCAAAACGAGGTGCCGATCCCTCTGATTCGCGCACCAGGCTGGAGAGGGCGGCTGAGATCCACCCTAACAGCAGCGCGGGCAAAGCCACCCTGACGTTTGTCTTTCATGGAGGAGTCCACTGCAACGAACTCCCCAGCCACCGCTAAGATAGACCGCAGTGCCTTCTCCGTCCAGTATTCGATAGGGAGATTCAGCATGCGGATCCATAACAGAGCCCTAGTCAGAGCATCCGCCGTGGGAACCAAATTAGGATGCCAGGGTTCAGCCGCAAGGGGTTGTCCATTAACAACCGACGGCTGAAGCAAAGCTGCATTCCTGGCGGCCGGGTCTTCAAATTTCATCAAGACAAAGCGATGGGAAAGACTGATTGAGGAGATGATTCCAACAAGCCCAGCGCGGCAGAACTCCCGAACAACTGCATCCGAAGGCACCCAGTGAGAGAGACTCCGCACTATCAAGCCACCAGCAAGCCAGTCCTGGATCTCCCTGTCAATCGTCTTAGGGGGAAGCTGGATGACATTCGGGAACAGCAGCTCAAGCTCGGCAATTTCCACCGGGGAGGGCGACGAAACCAACCAAACAAACTGCTGGTCACCATGACGCCGCGAGGGTCCCCCAGTCGCTTGGCGACGATCATCGCCATTCATAGCAGAGGAATTGTCGTTAACCATCGGGAACAAACCAGACAGCAATGAAGAAGATGGCGATCACCGGAAATCAGGAGGAGAAGACAGACGCCCATTGATTCATTCGATTCTACATTTGATAGCTCTTATAACATAACATTGAGATTTGCAAGAAATGAAAAACCTTAAGAACTAACCTTAACCTACATCCCCAAGGCAGAGGTCCCTGTAGCTAAATTTTTAATCCGTGGGTCAATAGAAGCACCTGTGCAAATATAGTTACGGAAACTAAAGTGGTTAGACGGAATCCAAATAGTGCATCTAATAATTGGCTTGAGAAGATAAATGATCAAATGGATTAGCTAGATAATAAGTGAACAAGGAAATTGTTTTTCTAATGCTCTATTTGGATGGAGAGAAAAGTGGGAGGAAAGAAAACTGGAAGGAGAAAAAAGTGAAAGGAAAGAAAATTGGAGAGAAAATATCTTCTCTCATTCTATTTGGATGAGTGGGAGGAAAATAGAGAGGAGAAAAAAGTTGATAATTTATAATAACAATAATATTCTTATTATAAATGATTAAAAAATATATCCGTTGTTTTCTTGGAAGGGTTAATATTGGAATGAAAAAAAAATGAAAGAGCACTTTTGAGTTTTCTCTCCGAAATCTCTCCGGTTTCGGAGAGAAAACTTTTATATGGGGCCTACCACTTTTTTTCTTCTATTTTTTTCCTCTCGTTTTCTTTCCTCCCTACTTTTCTCTCCATCCAAACAAAATAAATTTTATTTTCTCTCCTGTTTTCTCTCTTAATTTTTTTCCTCCCTAATTTTCTCTCCATCCAAACAAAGGCTAAAGCAAGTAGTTGGTGCAGTTATTCTCAGCTCGGATCACCGGATCACTGATTCAACAATCGGGTCATAAGTTGAACCATCAATTCAATTATTTTAATATAAAAATATATTTATATTAATAAAAATTAATTTTTAATAAAATGGACATAAGAATACTAATTTTCACAATCATCTTCTTTTTTAGGAAAAAAAATCTTTTTTGGTATCTTATTTAATCTCTAAAATTCACTTACTTTCAATCTACTTATCCATTTAATCTGATTTAAAAAAAAATTCTATCTGAGTTTCTTTTATTTTCATCATTTTTTCTTTATATCTATGTTTTCCTATCTTGATTCTCATAAAGTTTCCATTTGATTCCTATAAAGTTTTTACATTTCCATTTTTTTTATTCTCCTCTCATCAATGCTCTTCTTTGTTGATCCTCATTTCTTTCTTCATAAAACTTGTGATCATTCCAATGGAGAAAAGATTGTTGAAATAAAGAGAAGAATATTGAGAAACAATGGCTTCACTTTTTTATTTATTAGGAGTGAATATATATACACAAAATTAGGTATATAAAAATAGAAAACTATCATATAATTATGGTTAATTCTCTAATAATGGTTAGAATTTAAAATTTAAAGAAAAACTGGACAAAGATAGAAAACTATTCTAAAATTATGGTTAATTCTCTAATAATGGCTAGAATTTAAAATTTAAAGAAAAGTTGTACAAAGATAGGATACTATCCTAGAATTATAGTTAATTCTCTAATAAAGGTTACCATAAACTCTTGAGCAGGAAATTTGAAACAACAAAGGACAGAGAATTTGAAATGGCATTGATAAACCCATAACCTTGTCTAAGCCGAGTTGATCGGTTCATGAGTGAAGTAGATGGGTTAACTGAATTATTCCGGGTATCTTATACATCCGGTTTTATGTTAGGATCAGACTGGTTTAGCTTTTGGGTCTCGGTTCAATCGTTTCAATCGGTTGGTCTAGTCCAATTTTGACAACTATGGATGAGAGTGCTAATGGTATTGCGAAGGCTATTCAGCTGGACAAGCAACCATAAGTGATGGTGGAAGCTGAGATCAATTATTTGAAAGAGGGTTCAGCTATCGACCATATATATAGGATTAGGACTATAAAGGCGGGTGCTGCTAAAATTGTGTGCAGTAGGAACATCAACAATGTTTATAGAAAGCCGAGTGATGACCTTAATTACATGTGGATATTAATAAGGTTTCACCAATTGTCTACATCAATCTAGAGAGCATGCGTGAAGAGGTAGGACAAAAGTAATTGTGGCAACCTCCAATCTATGGCTCTTCTCGTCCACACCTATCGCCACCTTGATCTTGATCACGACTTCTCCAAGATGGCCTCATTCGATTCCCTCAGCCTCTCCCTTGTTAACCCCATCATCAATACTATAATTATCCTCAACAAAGCTAGCTTCTACGTCAATTGCTTTATCTTCAACTCCAATACCCTTACCTATCTCTCTTCCAACTCCCTCCCTTTCCTCATATCATGTTCCCCTTCTAACTCAATCACGATTCTATTAAAACCCCTAATCTTCTTTCCCCTTTCAACATCTTCATCGATGACATTGATCTTGGTGTTATGGGCACCGATGTTGAGGGAAAAAGGAGACATAAATGGAGGATCAAGAGATGTGGAAAAGACTTCCAAGAAGGCTACAGAGGGAAAG
>UESW01003976.1:1525407-1599947 GCA_900491605.1 Calamus simplicifolius | reverse complement strand
ACCCATGCGATGAATAGTGGCCAAGAATAGTATCAGTATGTCTAAATTTTTTGGCTCACTATCACTAAACAATCCCTTGGCTTCTGAAATAATTAGTCAAGATCATGCCATAGGGAAGACAGATTTCTTCTTCCCCACAATCTGCTATATACCATAATATCATTGGGTAAGTTGATTGGCTTCCCTGAAACTACAGCATCCATAACAAAATATCTCTCTCAGAACATAGTCAAATCGGCCTGTCTTGGGAAAAGAATCCTGCTGCAGATGTTGTGAAGCAATCTTAATTCCAAAGGCAGCTGATTAGCAAAACTTCTTCAAATCCCTCAAAATTTCTATTCAATAATCTGTGAGGGCAGGAGACCTATCCTCTGGGCAAAAGTGGAAGGTCCAGATAGGGTAAGTCCAATAATAGAAGAATGAGGCAGTTCAAACCAATCCTCTAACATGCTGACCAACCATTGTCTCCTCTAGTCAAATTTTGTAAAACTCTTTAACTAAGAGCAGGGTAGGACAGTAAGGAACATATTTTCTCAAATCCCATTTCTCAACTGTGCCTACAAGAATCCTCTCTCTCAAACAATTCAAAATCAACCTTCCTTCCTGTGGTAATGACCTACTGGCAAGTGATCTACCTGAGGAGTAGTGGCAGTAGGAGCAGGGAGAAGAGGAAGAGAGATCCGGAGTCGGCTCGCGACGGGTCGACGCACGGTCTTCTTTCTTTTCATCCCGGCCGCTACTACTAGCTCCACGGGTTTTGGGTGCCATTGATCTTGGAATGATTGTTTTTTGGAAGATTTTGGAAGGTTTGGAAGGGTTTTGGAGGGTTTTGAGAATGATTTGGAATGATTGAATGATCGTGGGTCGACTCGTGCCCTAATAAATCGACTGGGACCACGTCGAGTCGACTCGCGCAAAGTGTGGAGTCGGCTCGGGAAGTCACAGAGCACGGACACGATCTCGAGTCGACTCGCTCAGAGAGGGGTCGACTCCTGAGTTTCAGCAGAAACTCGAGTCGACTCCGATACTCTCGAGTCGGCTCCGAGACCATTTCAGAGAAAAATGAAATTCAGAGAATCCGAAATGAGTCCGGATTTGATCTTTGAGTATGATTAAAAATCATGGATTTTGAGAGATCAAATTGATATGAGTTCTAGATAAAATTTCCTTAAGATTTTGAGAAATTGAAAGAACTCTAGATATATTTCCTTAGAGGTTTCAAAATTTATTCAAAAGGATTACAAATTCCTAACTCTCCTCTAAGATAACAAAATCTTTCTTCATTTAAAGGTTTTGTAAATATGTCAGCTAATTGTTCTTCAGTGTTTACATAATCTAAACAAATTTCATCATTAGCTACATGTTCCCTTATAAAATGATATCTAATTTCTATGTGTTTTGTTCTTGAGTGTTGAATTGGATTTTTAGTTAATTGATTGCGCTAGTGTTATCACATCTTATGGGTGTTTTATCAAGTGTGATACCATAGTCTTCAAGTTGTCGCTTAATCCATAGGATTTGCGCACAGCAACTTCCAGCTGCTACATATTCAGCTTCAGTAGTTGATAATGCAACTGAATTTTGCTTTTTGCTAAACCATGTGATTAAGTTACTTCCTAAGAAATGGCATGCACCACTTGTGCTTTTTCTATCTAATTTACATCCAGCATAATCAGAATCTGAATATGCAATTAGGTTTAATGTGGAGTCTCTAGAATACCATAAACCTACATTTTTGTTCCATTTAGATATCTTAAAATTCTTTTAACAGCTATTAAATGTGATTCTTTAGGTTCAGATTGAAATCTAGCACATAAACATACTGAAAACATAATATCTGGTCTACTTGCTGTTAAATAAAGAAGGGATCCGATATACCTCGATAATACTTTTGATCAACCTTTTTACCTTCTTCATCTTTGTCCAGCTTGCATGAAGGACTCATTGGAGTTCCGAGGGGTTTCATTGTTTCCATACCAAACTTTTTGAGTAGTTCTCTTGTGTATTTGGTTTGGTTGATAAAGATTCCCTCCTTGCATTGTTTGATCTGGAGTCCAAGGAAGAAGTTGAGTTCTCCCATCATGCTCATCTCGAATTCTCCCTGCATCAACTTTGCAAATTCTTGACAAAGAGAATCGTTAGTAGCACCAAAAATAATGTCATCTACGTATATTGTACTACAAGTAAATCTTTACTTTTTCTTTTCAAAAACAAAGTTTTATCAACATTTCCTCTTGTAAAATCATTTTCTATTAAGAATTTACTTAACCTATCATACCAAGCTCTAGGTGCTTGTTTCAAACCATATAAAGCTTTGTGCAATTTAAAAACGTGATTTGAAAATTCGTGATCTTCAAAACCTGGTGGTTGTTCTACATAAACTTCTTCATTATAAATCCATTTAAAAATGCGCTTTTTACATCCATTTGAAATAAGTTAAATTCATATGACATGCAAATGCAAGTAATAGCCTAATGGCTTCTAATCTAGCTACAGGTGCAAAGGTTTCATCAAAATCAATACCTTCCTCTTGATTATATCCTTTAGCAACCAATCTAGCTTTGTTTCTAATTACTATGCCATTTTCATCTAGTTTATTTCTAATCCATTTTGATCCTATTACTGAATGATTTTTAGGTCTTTCAACTAAAGTCCAAACATTATTTCTGTAAATTGATTTAGTTCTTCTTGCATTGCTAACATCCAATTATTATCTTTTTCAGCTTCTTCTATAGTTTTAGGTTCAATTTGTGATACAAATGCAAGATGATTACTAATATTTCTCATGTATGATCTAGTTCTTATTCCTTGAGATGGATCGCCTATAATCAATTCCTTAGGATGACTATGAGCATATCTCCAGTCTCTTGGAAGATCTATATCATTATGATCAATATTGACATCATCGTCCTTATGTGAATCATCATCTTTAGCTCTTGTTCATGATCAGAAGATACTTCAATATTAAGTTTTTCAAGATCTTTTTCAATTATGTTTGTATCTTCCTCATCATCAATCTTTTCAGATCCAGTTGCTAAAGATTCATCAAAAACTACATGAATGGATTCTTCAACTACTAAGGTTTTCTTGTTAAAGATTCTATATGCCTTACTAGTTGTTGAATAACCTAGAAAAATTCCTTCATCAGATTTAGCATCAAATTTTCCTAAGTTGTTTTTACCATTATTATGAATGAAACATTTACATCCAAATGCATGAAAGTATTTTATATTTGGTTTTCTTTCATTCCATAATTCATAAGGTGTTTTCTTTAATATTGGTCTTATTAAAGCTCTATTTAAGATGTAACATGCTGTGTTAATTGCTTCCGCCCAAAAATACTTTGGTAAGTTGCTTTCGCATAGCATGGTACGGGCCATGTCTTCTAGAGTCCTATTTTTCTTTCAACTACACCATTTTGTTGTGGAGTCCTAGGGGCTGAAAAATTATGATTAATTCCATTTTCAGTGCAAAAACTTTCAAATAAGTGATTTTCAAATTCTGTTCCATGATCACTTCTTAGAGATACTATAGTAGTGTTTTTCTCATTTGTGACTTTCTTGAAGAATTTCAGGAATATCGAGAAAGTCTCATCTTTGTGAGCTAAAAACATTACCCAAGTATATCTAGAATAATCATCTACAATCACTAGACCATATTTCTTTCCTCCTAGACTTGTGGTTCTAGTTGGTCCGAAAAGATCCATGTGAAGTAGCTCTAGCCCTAGAAGTTGAAACAATGTTTTTAGATTTGAAAGAACTTCTAGTTTGTTTTCCAAATTGACATGCATCACATATTTTATTATTTTCAAAATCTAGTTTAGGTAATCCTTTAACTAAATCCATTTTAATTAGTTTTGAAATAAGGTGTGTGCTTGCATGACCTAATCTACGATGCCACAACCAACTAATTTCATTTATGTTAGCATTGTCAGCAATTAAGCAATGATCACTCAAAGATAATTTTTCTAAGTCAACTAAGTAAACATTGCCATGTCTATAACCAGTAAATACAATGCTATCATCAATAGAATTAGTTACAGTGCATATAGAAGATTTAAATGAAACATTAAAGTTTTTATCACATAATTGACTTATACTAATTAGATTATGCTTCAAACCATCAACATAAAGTACATTATCAATAAATATAGATGGAGTTATGCGAACTTTACCAAGGCCCATAATTTGACCTTTACCGTTATCGCCAAACGTCACAACTCCACCTTTCTTTTCTTCTAGGGTGATGAATTCATCTTTGTCACCCGTCATATGTCTTGAGCAGCCACTATCAAGGTACCACTTTTTCTTTGATCTTTTGGCTACAAGACATTCCTGCAATATAATCAAACTTTATGTTTAGGTACCCAAGCTTTCTTGGGTCCTTCATGGTTAGCAGCAACAAAAATTGTTCCTTTCGGAACCCATATTTTCTTAGCTTTAACATTTAACTTGTTGTTATTATTTAACGTTTTGCATTCAAATGATTTATGACCTTTTTCATTACATTTAAAACAAGTTATATTACTTTGGTTGGCTTTTATAAAAATATTCTTTAAAGATTTTTGTTTCCTTAATGTGTTATATCCTAAACCTGCTTTGTCAAAAACAGCTTTTTGACTATCTAAGATCATGTTAAGTTTAGTTGAACTTAAGTGAATTTCTCAACAATGTCTTTATATTTTTTAACATCTTTCTTAAGAGAGTCATTTTCTTTAACTTGCTGTTCTTTTTCTAAAGCTAAAGTTTCTAATTGATCTTTTAAATCTTTTGTTGAGTTTTAGTTTCAGATTTTAACAAATCTATTTCTTGATTAAGATTATCTCTTTCTTTGCTAAGTTCTTCTTTTTCATTAGTTAAGTTCTTAACTTCTAAAGCTAATTCATTTTTACTTTTAGCTAAGCTAATATTGTCATTTTTCAAAAACTTATACTTCTTTTTCAAGGATTTAAAATCAATCATAAGTTCATTGAAAGCCTCAAACATTTCATCAAATGTAAATTCATCATTTGAGTTTTCAGAACTTACCTCATTGTCGTCGTCGTTGGCCATGAAGCAGATATTGGCAACTTCCTTTTGTTCTTCTTCTTCCGACGAGGAAGATTCATCAGACCATGTTGCCATGTATGCTTTCTTCTTTTTCTTGTAGGCCTTTTTCAGCAAAGGACAATCATATCTAAAGTGCCCTGGCTTTTTGCACTCATAACATACTAAGGGCTCTTTTTCTTTTTCTTTCTCCTTGTCCTTTTTCTTATCCTTTTCTCCTTCAATTCTTGCTCCAAATTTCTTTTTATGGAAGGGCCTTTTTCTCATAAACTTCTGAATTTTTTGGCCAAGAGAGCAGTTTCCTCATCATCTTCATCATTACTTTCACTGCTGCTCTCTTCCATTTCTGCAGTCTTGAGGGCAAGTGTTTTCCTTCTTTTTGTTTCCTCCTCAACATGCTGCTTCATTGTTAACTCGTGGGTCATTAAGGATCCTAGAAGCTCCTCTAAAGGTAATGCATTGAGGTCCTTTGCTTCTTGGATAGCAGTGACTTTGCTTCCCACGATCTTGGTAGTGACCTAAGAATTTTGCGCACAAGATCAGCATTAGAATAAATTCTACCAAGACTTTTAAACCATTCACAATATCAGTGAATCTAGTGAACATGCATGTGATGGTTTCAGTTTGTTCCATTGTAAACAATTCATATTTATGAACCAAAATATTTATTTTGATTCTTTACTTGGTTTGTTCCTTCATGAGTTATTTCCAACCTATCCCAAATTTCTTTTGCGGAATTACAAGTTGAGATTCGGTTGAATTCATTTGAGTCTAAGGAACAATATAAAATATTAATGGCTTTAGCATTTAGTTGTGCCATTCTCCTATCATTATCATTCCAATCCCTTTCGGGTTTAGGAACAATAGTGCCATCAATAAGGTGTGTGGGTGTACTAGGTCCATTTATTATTACTCCCCACAATTCATAGTCAGAAGCTTGAATGAATATTCTCATTCTAGCTTTCCAATATGAATAGTTGGTTCCATTAAATAAAGGAGGTCGATTCGTAGAATGACCTTCAGCAAAACTTGAACCACTTTGTGTTGCCATAATGGATCTTTAGCCCTTGATCGTGAGATCAAATTCTAAATGAGCACTTGCTCTGATACCAATTGTTGGCCCAGATGGCAACCCAAGAGGGGGGGGGTGAATTGGGTTCTTAAAAATTTAAGACTTTTTAACTTTAATTGATTAGCAAGATGTGCAAGTGAGAGGCTAACTAAAAGCAATACACAAGCAAATAATAAAGAGAGATAGAGAGAGAAAATATGGCACGGCAAACACAAGATAATTTTATAGTGGTTCGGTGCAACCAACACCTACGTCCACTCCCAAGATTCACTTGGGTCCACACTATAATCTCTCTAGATTACAGCCGAGTTGTTTTCCAAGCTCACAACTCAAACTTGTTGTTTTCCGGGTGCACAACGAACCCAGCTGGTTTTAACTCGGGCTTACCAGCACAAAACCCTACACGTTGTTTTTCACGGGCTCACAACTAACCCAACACAAGCACTCCGGCTTGCAACGAGGTATACCAACCTCCACTGATTCAATCCACTGATTGAATCAGCAAACAAAAATAAAAGTGTTTGAATAATGAAATGCTCCCCTTGAGCAAATATACAAATGAAGTACAAAATAAAGGTTAGAAAAGCCTGATGTATTGCAGATGGTAGTGGCTTTGGCTTTCTTCCTTCTTCTCTTTAACTCCTCTTGAAGTGTTGAATCACGCCTCAGCAAGATTCTTGACCGTTGAAGACTTTGGAGTTGAGATGAAGCTTTTTCTCTTTTGAAAATCCTTCGATTTGACCTTTGAAAAGCTTTGGATTTTCTTTTGACTCTTGTGGATTGATGAGAGGAGCAGACGAAACTTCCTCTTGGATTTCACTCCTTTTGAATCACTCTCTTTGAGCTAGAAGATTTTTCAATAAGCTCTGTTTTTCCCTCTTTTTGAAAGATATTCTTTTCTCTCTTTTTGATTTTCTTTTTTTGATTTGAAAAGAGCTCCTCTATTTATAGATCTGCAAAAATATATCCGTTAGAGACAAGAAAAATAGCCGTTATTTGAAAATCTTACCGTTGGGCTGATGTGTCATCGTTAAAAATCGCGCCCAGATTTCGTGGAGTCGACTCGAGCTTTGTGGGAGTCGGCTCGACAGTCGATTCCAGAAACACCTAACTTTCAGGGGTCGACTCGCGATATGCGGGGAGTCGACTCGAGAAGTGCTCAAAAATGAGCCTTTCTGTGTCTGAGTCGAGTCGGCTCGCACAGTCTTGAGTCGGCTCGCGAAGTTCAGGGGTCGACTCTTGAAAACTCAAGTGTCGACTCAGGACAACATTGAAAATCAGACATTTGGGGAGTCGACTCGGAAACCCTTGAGTCGGCTCGGAGCGATACAAAAATCAGAAAAATGTTCTGATAGACTTTAAAACTTGTCCCAAATAAATTTAAATATAAATTTGACTTGAATACATTAAATATGACATTTAGCATGGATTCAAGACATGTTTCAAGAATTCATCGATTGAATTATAATGTGTAAAAATTCCTTTTTGAAATCTTTTAAGCATAGAGCTTGAAACTCCTTTTTCTAATTGATTCAAAACTCATTGAATATAACCATTGATAGTCCATTCCTTTCAATTTGAATAAGCTCAAGGTTTTTGATAAATAAACACATTGTTTCTTTAAGGTACTCATGGCTTTTGGAAATCATCAAAATCAATAAAGTTGGGGCAATTATGTTTCAATAATTTTTCAACACCAGCGTCTCTAGTCCCACCGAGTCGGCCAAGGCCATCCCCAGCCGGCCCGACTCGGCCCCGGCGTCTCCAGTCCCGCCGAGTCGACCAAGGCCATCCCAGGCCGGCCTGACTCGGCCTCGGCGTCTCCAGTCCCGCCGAGTTGGCCAAGGCCATCCCAAGCCGGCCCGACTCGGCCCCGGCATCTCCAGTCCCGCCGAGTCAGCCAAGGCCATCCCCGGCCGGCCCGACTCAGCCCCGGCGTCTCCAGTCCCGCCGAGTCGGCCAGGGCCATCCTCGGCCGGCCCGACTTGGCCCCGACGTCTCCAGGTCCGTCGATTTGGCCCTGCCCCGGCACTGCCTTGCTAGCGGGATGGGCCCCAGCCATCTCTGATCGACCCGGCTCGGCCCTGATAAGACGGGATTTTTCAGTTCCCGCCAGATCAGCCCCAACGGTTCAAGAAACTGCCTCTCTAACGCGCGCCGCCCGACTGCGCCAGACACGAGCCGCCCAACAGCGCCGACGCGCACCGCCCGACAGCCCGCCGGCTGATGGGACGTAGCCCACTAACCAACCCAGATTCATGCGAGGGCTCAGCAGATCTTCTGACTCACGCACTCCCCCGCGATCATGCCAGGATCAACCCCTATAAAAAGGTGAATCCACCCAGTAAACAGGTACGCGCGATAACCCCCAAAAATCGCCATTTCAACTCTCAGAAAGGGATTCCTCCTCTCGGAGATCCCCCTTTTTCCAAACAAAATAGGGCTCACTCGAGCCCTTCTTCAGCTGTGACCTCAGTCACTAACTTGGCCGTCGGAGGGTCCCGCCAGAGACCCCCTCCGGTCCCAGGACTTCTTTGCAGGCAACCCGGCGAGGCGAGGATTCGAGGAGCGCCTCCGTTCCCGACGTCCAGAGAGGTGATTGAGCATCATCAGATTGGCGCGCCAGGAAGGGGGGATAAGAAAAAGTAGCGAACGTTCTCCCTGAGCTACACCTCTCTCCCCCTCTGCTCTTCAAGAAGCCATGGTGGTGACGCCAGCCCAGGACGTCTCCATCAGCTGCCCAGCGGGGTTTCCCCCACCGACTAGACAGCAGGAGGCCAATCCCCCTGCTGCCGACCCTCCGGTTGCCGGCCCGCTGCCGGACGCCGCTGTCCAAATGGCAGAGCAGCTGGCAACCCTCTCCCAGCAAGTCCAGAATCTCACCGCCATGGTCCACGGGCTCTAGTAGCAGCAGTCCGTGGCCACCCAGCACCAGACCGCTCCCCCTACCAGCCAGCAGTCGGTGAGGGGAGGTTCTCCTCAGCAGGAGGCCGGTCGGCGAGAGACCGGCCGACGTCATGTTTCCCCTAGGAAGCCTCGACGCGAGTCCTCCAAGCGGCCACGGTCCCCTGACCATGGCCCCAGCAACTTTCCTCCCAATTCACATCATCACGAGGAACCCAGGCGGAGGTCCCGACTTCCGTCTCCATCTCCTTCTGCCTCCTCTTCTTCTTCTTCCTCCGAGCCATCTCGAAGGGCCCTGACGATCAACCGCCAGGCGAAGGAACACCTGGAGGAGTACAACCGGCGCCTCGATGAGCTCGCCAAGAAGATCAACCATCAGCCAGAGGAAGAGTTCGACACTCGTCCTCCTTACACTCGCCGCATACTGGAGGAACCAATTCCCTGCAGGTTCCGCTTCCCCCAGGTGGACCCGTACGACGGCACGACCGACCCCCTCGATCACCTCGAGAGTTACAAAGCTATGATGCAAGTCCAGGGTGCCTCAGATGCCCTCCTCTGCAAGGCCTTCCCCGTAACTCTGCGGAAGGCCGCCCGTGCATGGCATTCACGCCTGTCCCCCCACAGCATAAACTCCTTCCGGGAGCTGGAGAGGGCATTTTTGGCCCACTTCGATGCCTGCCGCCGGATCCCAAGGGTGGCAGACAGCCTCTTCTCCGTCCGCCAGAAGGAAGGAGAGTCACTGCGGGACTTCGTGTCCCGATTCAAAACCGCCGCCCTCGAGGTCTACCATCTCGACGATGCGATGGCCACCCTGGCGCTGAAGCGGGGACTCTTTCCATCCCGCTTCACCTTTTCCCTGGACAAAAAGCCTCCCGACTCCTACGCCGAGTTGCTAAGTCGGGCACAGAAGTACATCCGCGCCAACGAGGCTGACTCGTCCAGAAGGGAAGCCGACAGGAGTTTCAATAAGAAGCCGAGACCCACGGAACCAGCTGAGGAACGATCCAGGCAGCTCGAACCACCCCGTCGCTTTGACCACCGGCCCCAGGCGCTGGTTCCTAAGGGGCAGTTTACTCCTCTCACGGCTCCGATCTCCCACATCCTGCTAGAGATTGAGAAGGAGCCTTACTTTCAACGCCCACGTCCTCTAAAGTCAGTAAACCCCACAACAAAGAGCTTTACTGCCGGTATCACCAAGACTATGGACATGACACCGAAGATTGCCGCCATTTGAAGAGGACCATTGAAAAATTTGTCCAGCAGGGCCACTTGGGCAAGTTCGTTCGAGGAAACCTCACGGCCCCGGGTGCTTCACCACCTCCAGTGCCTCAGATTTGCATCAACAATGCCCCAACGGAAGGAACAATAGCATGATCTCATGAGGGGCGAGCAGCAGCTCGAGGAGCTGATGGAAGGAAGCAAGCTGGCATCAAGATGGGAAGCTTCTCCCCTGCATTCGGAACGCGAACGGTATTGTCAGTAGCTTGCTGATTCTTTAATAAAGCATTATTCAGAATATCCTTGTTTATCACGCTCTTGGGATGAGTATGTTTCTTAGGCAGAGATCGGCTCCGCGATCGGCACCAAGAGACCGACTAAAGACCGACTCCGCATCGGCGAACAAAGACCGACTACCAAAGACCGCGTCAGCACAACAAAGACCGACTCCGCGACTCCGCGTCAAAGACCGACCAAAGACCGACTCCGCGTCGGCAACAAAGACCGACTCCGCGCACAAAGACCGATAAAGACCGACTCTGCATCGGCAACAAAGACCGACTCCCGTCGGTACCAAAGACCGACTCCGCATCGGCACAAAGACCGACTCCGCGTCGGCAACAAAGATCGACTCCGCGTCGGCACCAAAGACCGACTCCATGTCAGCAACAAAGACCGACTCCGTGTGGCACCGAAGACCGACTCCGCATCGGCAACAAAGACCGGCTCCATGTCGGCACCCTCAAGCTCAAGACCTGCGGATTCCAATCAACAGAGTTTCCTGGGGGGGCAGATCAACCCTGCAGAAGGAGACCAATTTCTTTAAAGAAAAAGGCACATGAGCCTGGCCCAAGTGCCCTCTGGTCACCCTCCAGGGTTCAAAAGGTTCTCGACGGCCTCAACTTTGCCTCATCGGCTTCATCTTTGCCTTAACTGCTAACTGACGAGCATCCCCCAAAAAAGTTAGCGTACGCTGCTTTCAGTGGCGGGCGTGAGGTAATCAATTCGCCTCCAAAAATTTTTTGAAGTTCTACACTCCTTTCGCTTAGCTGATACAGAGCACGCAAGCTCAAGGAGTGTGGGAGGCATTTGATGGAGCCAGTTGACCCCATGGAGAATAAAATTTTTTTGGACGGCCCCAAAGGCCGACACCTCCAAGACCGTCGGCCCCAGCTCCAAGACCGACGGCCCCAAAGGCCGACGGCTCCAAGACCGAAGGCCCCAAAGGCGACACCTCCAAGACCGTCGGCCCCAAAGGCCGACAGCTCCAAGACCGGCCCCAAAGGCCGACACCCCCAAGACCAGCACCTCCAAGGCTGGCACCTCCAAGACCGTCGGCCCCAAAGGCCGACAGCACCAAGACCAGCCCCAAAGGCCGACACCCCCAAGACCGGCGCCTCCAAGGCCGGCACCTCCAAGACCGACGGCTCCAAAGGCCGACGGCTCCAAGACCGATGGCCCCAAACGGCTCCAAAGACCGACGGCCCCAAAGGCCGACACCTCCAAGACCGACGGCCCCAAAGGCCGACACCTCCAAGACCGACGGCCCCAAAGGCCGATGGTTCCAAGACCAACGGCCCCAAAGGCCAACGGCTCCAAAGACCGACGGCCTCAAAGGCCGACACCTTCAAGACCGTCGGCTCCAAGACCGACCAGTCCCAAAGGCCGACACCTCCAAGGCCGGCACCTCCAAGCTAGGCGGCCTGGCACTTCCCAGGCGGCTCCGGCATCTTCCTAGCCGGCCCCGGTGTACCAAGCCAGGCGCCCCCGGCATCTTCCCATCCGGCCCCGGCGTGTCCAAGCTAGGCGGCCCCCTGCGTCTCCAAGCTAGGCGGCCTCGGCACCTCCCAGCCGGCCCCGGCACTTCCCAGGCGCCCCGGCATCTTCCTAGCCGACCCTCTACGTCTCCAAGCTAGGCGGCTCCGACACCTCCCAGCCGGCCCCGGCACCTTCCCGAGCATCTTGGCAACTTCCTAGCCGGCCCCAGCACTTCCTAGGCGGCCCCGGCACTTCCCTGCCGGCCCAGCACTTCCAGACGGCCCCGGCATCTTCCTAGCCGGCCCCTACTTCTCCAAGCAAGTCGGCCCCGACACTTTCTCCACGTCTCTAGTCCCGCCGAGTCGGCCAAGGCCATCCCCGGCCGGCCCGACTCGGCCCCGGCGTCTCCAGTCCCGCCGAGCCGGCCAAGGCCATCCCCGGCCGGCCCGACTCGGCCCCGCGTCTCCAGTCCCGCCGAGTCGGCCAAGGCCATCCCCGGCCGGCTCGACTCGGCCCCGGTGTCTCCAGTCCCTCCGAGTCGGCCAAGGCCATCCCAAGTCGGCCCAACTTGGCCCCGGCGTCTCCAGTCCCACCGAGTCAGCCAAGGCCATCCCAGGCCGGCCCGACTCGGCCCCGGCGTCTCCAGTCCCGCCGAGTCGGACAAGGCCATCCCCGGCCGGCCCGACTCGGCCCCGGTGTCTCCAGTCCCGCCGAGTCGGCCAAGGCCATCCCCGGCCGGCCCGACTCGGCCCCAGCATCTCCAGTCCCGCCGAGTCGGACAAGGCCATCCCCGGTCGGCCCGACTCGGCCCCGACATCTCCAGTCCCGCCGAGTCGGCCAGGGCCATCCCCGGCCGGCCCGACTCGGCCCCGGCGTCTCCAGGTCCATCGATTCGGCCCCGCCCCGACACTGCCTTGCCAACGGGATGGGCCCCAGCCATCTCTGGTCGACCCGGCTTGGCCCTGATAAGACGGGATTTCCCAGTTCCCGCAGATCAGCCCCAACGGTTCAAAAAACTGCCTCTCTGACGCGCGCCGCCCGACAGCCCATCGGCTGATGGGACGTAGCCCACTAACCAGCCCAGATTTATGAGGGCTCAGCAGATCTTCTGACATGCACTCCCCCGCGATCATGCCAGGATCAACCCCTATAAAAGGGTGAATCCACCCAGTAAACAGGTACGCGCGATAACCCTCAAAAATTGCCATCTCAACTCTCAGAAAGGGATTCCTCCTCTCGGAGATCCCCCTTTTTCCACACAAAATAGGGCTCACTCGAGCCCTTCTTCAGCTGTGACCTCATTCACTAACTTGGCCATCGGAGGGTCCTGCCGGAGACCCCCTCCGGTCCTGGGACTTCTTTGTAGGCAACCCGATGAGGCGAGGATTCGAGGAGCGCCTTCATTCCCAACGTCCAGGAGAGGTGATTGAGCGTCATCAGCGTTGTAAGCCAATGACACTCAGACGATCAAGGACCTTATGAGAACCGTGCTTTGGCATAGTGGCATTGCTGCCATGACCGAAAGGGTAATCTCACCCTTCACCTTCACGGAGTTTCCTGTGAGGGAGCTGAAAATAAGTTCATCTGAACAAAAGTAACATAAGCAAGGATGTCGACAGAGCTTCCACTATTAACAAGAATTCTTTTTACAGGATGTTAAGCGATCGTCATAGAAACTACGACGCTATCATCATTTGGATTATCGACTCCCGCTAGCTCCCCTATGAAAAAGGGATTACATTTTCTATTCCCTGCTCCCCTCACGGCCTCTTAAAAGTAGAGCCCGCCTTCCAAGAAATCATGCCCACCATCTTCTCAATTGGGGTGTTGTCAACGCCGACCTGGGCGGACGGAGGCCCCATCAGTGTTGGAGTAGTTGGGGGTCCCTTCTGGACTAATTTCCTAAGATAATCCCACTGAATGAGCTCTTCAATGGCGTGCTTCAGGTCTTCTGTGTCGTGGTCGTAATTCCGATGGAAATGATAATAACGGCTCTTATCGCGGGTGGCCTCCCTCCTCAGAGGGGGAGGGCACTGGAGGTATGGCTCGCCCTCGATCTCCATAAGGATGTGAGAAATGGGAGAGAGGAGAGGGGTGAGGTTGTTTTTCCCTCAAGGCCGAGCTCCACCGCAGTTATCTGGTCGATGTGGGGGCTTGGGCTTCTTGGGGCGAGATCCACTTGGCTCGGTGCAGACCTGCCTCTTGCTGGACCTCCCCTCCGCTTCCCTCCGTATGGAGTTAGCTTCGTCAGCGCGGATGTACTTTTGTGCGTGACTCAGAAGCTCTGCGTAGGAGCTAGGAGGCTTCTTATCAAGTGAATAAGTGAAGCAAGAGGGGTGGAGTCCTCGCTTCAGGGCCAAAGTCACCACAAAATCATCGAGGTGGTAGACCTCGAGAGCCGCCGTTTTGAAGCAGGCCACAAAATCTTTTAAAGATTCTTCATCCTTCTATCTAACAGAGAATAAACTATCCGCCACTCAAGGAATCCTTGGACAGGCTTCAAAGTGTGCCAGGAAGGTCCTCTCCAATTGTCGGAAGGAGTTAATGCTGTATGAAAGTAAGCGAGAGTACCAAGCATGCACAGCTTTTTGTAGAGTGGCGGGAAAGGCAATACATAGAAGGGTGTCAATCACCCCTTGAACCTGCATGAGAGCCTTATAGCTTTCAAGATGATCAAGCAGATCCGTAGTGCCATCATATGGATCTAACTGAGGGAGGCGAAACCTGAAAGAAACATGCTCCTCCATAATGCGGCGAGTGAGGGGGGGACCAGTATTATATTCCACCTCCAGTTGGTTGTTTAGCTTGCGGCTGAGCTTTTCCAATCGCCAGTAGTACTTATCCAGGCATCTCTCTGCCCTATGGTTGATGTCCTCACCCCTCGACTCCTCCCACGACAAATATAGTTACGAGAGGAAACGCCGGTGAGAGTATCTTCGTTCAGGCTCTTTCCTGTGCCGCTGCTCGGGAGAGGAACTATTAGAATTGTAGGCAGGGTATCGTTGCCTCTTGAGGACTCTGTGGTGGTATCGTCTAGGTGAAGCATGACAGCGGTGAACTTCTTGTTGGGAAAATCTCCCATGGGTAGATTGTTGGCTAGCTTGAGCAACTGCCACCTGCGGTGTGAGAGGTTTGGGCTGCTGCTAAGTGGCTACATAGTGTTGTTCCTGCAGCTCATGGACCGCTGCCTCCAATGCCTAGACTTGTTGAGTGAGGGTGATGAGCTGGTCAGGTTGAGTGGCCAGCGGTGGCGGTGAAGGTGGAGCAGGGTGGTTGGTGTCACAGGGCCAAAAGTTCGGACTAAAATTTTCCTTGCTAAAGACCTTGTGCAACGTTAGACTTCCTCAAACCTAGCCAACCTTCCCACTCAAGACAGAAGTAAAGATAACTTCGTTATAGAATTCCCAAGGTTAAATGCACACACTAGACCCGCCCCAATGGACTTGCCAAGTGGCGTGTGTCCTTTGCCCGAAGGCATTAGGGCTACATATAGCTTTGCAGTGGATAGTTCCCCCAACCGCTAGGAGTTTTTCAAACTTCTGGCAACCGCACGGTCTAAGTCTTGGGCCATCCCAACCGAGAGCCACATTGGAAAGGGAGTTTCTGGAACCACCCAAACTTCCCTTTGAAGGCAACCACTTTCTCGCCTGGGCCTTCAACCAGCCACAAACGCACTCAACGGTCAAGTGCATCAATCATCCCACCGGTTGGGCTGAGCCATTAGCCGAAGTGCATCCCAACTGTGTGCACCATGATCTCTTGGCATGCATCCATCCATGTCGTTGCGCCAGTGCTTCGAGCATAGATGTACAAATGCCATGTCATCCTGACCTTTATCGCGTCATGATCTGACCTTTGCCATGTAGACACCATGGCCAACCATTGCCAGCACATGGTATGCCATGGCCATGCCCATCCGGCGCCATGGCCAAGTCCAAGCCCCATCCTTGGCCTAAAGCAACCTGTGAAGTGCCTCCCCTCAATATTTTGGCGGGGCCTCCAGTCATCTGCCACCTTGGGGGTACAGGCAATCTGAGCAACATTGCAGCCTGTGCCTTAGGCCCTACGCGTACCAGCCAGCCCCTTGCCATGCGCAGCCATGGCCCGGCACGGCCACAGCGCACGCCCAAAGCCTCCATGCGGCCAGCACCTGCACGGCCAAGGCACGCGCTCGGCCATGGCCCGACGCGGCCAAGAGCATGCGCGGCCAGGCATGCGTGCGGCCATGGCCTGGCGCAGCCATGCGTGCGCATGGTCAAGGCCCGCACGGCCATGGACCGGCACGGCCATGCGCCTCTGCAGCCATGGTTTGCGCGGCCAACCTCACGTGGATGAAACTGGGTCTGACACTTAGCCTCCTACTATTCGGTATGCTGAGGATGCCCCCCATTGTAACTAGTGGAAACCTCTTAAGCACATGTCACCACCATCGTCATTTTTTTTCTTTTTTTGAGGGGACGAGGGCTCGTAGCTTAGTGTTACGGGGATTTTCTTTCTTTGGTATGCACTCCTACCTGGCACGCCAGTCTGTTGAAGCTTGATCACCTTCATGAACGACGGCGGTAGAGTCATGAGCTGTTGATAGACTCCATCCTTCACCGGAACCTACAAGAAGTCCCGAGTGCCGGATATTCCAACGGGGACCTTTTGACGCTCAAGTTAGTGATTTGGATCATAGCTGTGAGCTTAAGAAAGCTCGAAAGAGAGAGAGCTAGGGTTGAAAGTTCTCTTGAGTGCTTAAGTGTTCATACCTCGTCAGGGGTCTCTCTTATTCGATTTATAGATGATCATCAGTTCCAAGGCATCGCTACCTAGCGATGGGTGAGCCATATGGAGTTCAGCGGTGGAGATTGTCTTTCTTGCAGAATATCAAAACTAGCAGGTTTGGTCCCATGTGATCTGAGTAGCCGCAGTTGGTAGGTGTGCCGAGTTGGTTGGCCGGTCTTGTCAGATATATGGGCCGCAGATGGTTGATAGGCCAAGTCTTGTCAGATGTGTGGACTGCAAACGATTGATGGGCCAGGTCTTGTCAGATCTATGGGCTGCAGACGATTGATGGGCCAGGTCTTGTCAGACGTATGGGCTGCAGACGGTTGGTTGATCAGATCTTTTCAGACGTATGGGCCGCAGATGGTTGATTGGCCAAATCTTTTCAGATGGTAAATCATATGAAACACCCTTACTTCACAGATTCTATCAGAACTGGCTTCGAAAGGTCGAGGCCGAATCCAGAGGCCAACTTGAGAAGCCGAGGCCGAATCCAGAGGCTCAGGCTGACTTGTAAAGTCGAATCCGGAGGCCGACGGAGGTCAAAGCCAAATCCGATCGTTAACTTAAACGTGGCCTTAGTATTGCCCGATCTTATCATCTAAAGGCCTCCAGATCTTTCCGCGGCATATGATACCATGTACCCAATCAAGACAAAAGAGATCCAGTCAGAGAGCAAATAGTTGCAGAATTCCCAAACTTCCATGATCATAATTACAAACACATAGGTGATGATGACGTCCACAGGCACCCCAACCACGACCCGGCCAGATTTAGGGGTTTCGTAGTCATGAAGAATCCATATCAGATAATATATGGTCCACATACTTAACATGATCACAGATATTTGCAAGATATAGAAAATTATGGGATACTTGGTGTAATAGAGGTCATATAAGAATTCCAGCTCTACCTTGGTCAGCCAGAAGGCTCTTCTGTGGTCGCGGTCATTCATGAGGAGCCCACGGAAGACAAAGTCATAGGTCTTGGCATGGGTGGCTTCTGCAGCTGAGTGGTTGTTGGCAAAACCTTCGCCGCAGTAGCTTGAACAAAGCAAAGGAGAGGCACACACACCTTTGAGGCGCCTTCCGTTCCCATCAGAGCGCAGCAGTCTCCCATCGCATTGCCAAACTTTGTCAATGATGATGACCTTGTTGTCCGTTATGTCGAGCCGCGGCAGGTAGTCCGGTGCTCGCGCTTTGATCTTCGCGTTATCTTCTCAACTACGAGATATTTGTACCCTTTCAGCAGGATCGACCTCCTCGTGATTTGTGAGTTCGTGCTCATAGTTCATGTAGCTAGTCCGCAACTAGCTTCGTGTTTTCCGTCCTATACCGTCGACTGGCCCCTCGGAACCTGAGGATTCTTTGGATCATTTTCGCCATGGTTAAGCACCAAGCGCCCAAAGGGGCTGCTGGAACTTTGAGGGAGTGTTTGATAACTTTTTGGCTATCCATGGATAAATGTACAGATAGTATTTATCCAGAGGGAGGGAATAAGCATCTTTTTGAAATTACCACTCTGCCATCAAGGGATAATTTTAGTTATTCCTAGATTTCCTAGGGAATAAGTTCAGGAGATAACCCATGGTTAAATATGGGTTATCCCTGGTTAAATATGGGTTATCCCCTCTAGTTAAACTTTTTCAGCATTATCCCATGTAGTTATAGCATTTAGGGATAAGGGAGGGATATCTAGGAAATATCCTTCCTTATCCACCATATCAAACACTCCCTGAATCTTCGGGGAAGTAGGCAATAAAAGAGGCCACGTATATGTTGTTCATAAACTCCGTTTCAAACGTCATCCGCTCTTTCCTACTTTAGTCCGAGGTGGTGGCGTGGAAGATAATTTTATAATTAATGTTAGTGCATGAAGTGTAAGAGTCCTAATCGATGAAGACTAAGAGTCAGTATTTAGTGTTGTTAAAGTCTCATAGTTCTGATAAAGTCTAAAACTTAGTAATTAATGTTGTTGAAGTAAAAAAAAGTCAGTAATTACTATTGTTGAAGTGTAGGAGTTTTGGTGAAATCTAAGGTTATGTTTGAAATAGAAAATAAGAGGGGATATCCAGGGATATTTCTTCTTATTTCTAAATAGGAGATAAGAGGGGATATCCAGGAGATATCCCCTCTTATCCCCAAAAGCCATAACTATAAGGGATAGCTGGGAATAAAGTTAACCAAAGGGATAATCCATGGTTAACCCATGGGATATCCCCTCAATTTATTCCCTAAAGAATGCAGGAATAGCTGGTTATCCCTCCAAATAAGAGTAAAAAAAAAGTTATCCTATGGATTTACCTTTTGCATTTGATATGATCAATGGGATAGCCAAGGGATATCCCTAGAGATAGCTAGGGGACAAACTCTATCCCGTACACTTATCCATGGATAATATTTTTCTATCAAACGCTACCAAAAGCCATAGCTACGAAGGATAGCTGAAAATAAAGTTAATCAAAGGGATAACCCATGGTTAACCATGGATTATCCCCTTAATTTATTCCGAATGCTGGTTATCCCTTCAAATAAGAGTAAAAAAAAGTTATTCTATGAATTTACCTTTTTGCATTTGATATGATCAATGGGATAACCCGGAGATATCCCTAGGGATAGCCAGGGGATAAATTCTATCCCGTACACTTATCCAGTGATAATGGTTTTTCTATCAAACACTACGAGTTCTTTGTATTCACAAGAAAAGTAAGAAAGGCTTTCTCATGTATCTATAAAAGGCTAAATATTTTGAATTTTATGAATATAAAAAAAATTATTATATTATATTAAAAAAGTATTATTCTCTCACTTCTATTATATTTCTTGAGCGTTATATTTAGCTTCAATCTCTATATACAATAAGACTTTCGTAGGTGATGGACAAGAAGATGTAGTCAGTCGACTCCATGATGCCAAGGGTGTAGCTCATTACCATCCACGGTCCAACAACCATTGGAGAAGAGGACTTTGGTTTACTTAGAACTATTAACTAATGAAAAAAAATAAGTAAACAGCTTTTAGAGGAATTTTAACAAATAGATTGTGAGCCCAAACAAATTATTGAAACTCAAATAGTTTTATTCATGCCTTTAAATAGGACTAATAAGGGGTAAAATTGCCATCGCGCCAACACTTGTGTATATGGTAAAAAGGTTGAGACCACTTTTGATTTTTGGTCAGCCAGCTGTCACATTTAGAAAATAACAGAACTGATACACATCGGCAAGACCAAACCATCGTCAGACCAAGCTATCCTCAGACTGAATCATTCCAAACCATTCTCATGCCTCGGCGGGCCCGAACTATCTTCTTACCTCAACCGGACCGAGGTATTCATATGCCTCTTATATTTCCATCGGACCAAGGTATTCATATGCTTTGGCAGAGCTGAGTTATCCTCTTATTTCTCTACAGAATCAAAGTATTCTCGAACCTCTGCGGAGCCAGGCGTAGATGAATTTAAATTAATGATAGTTCGACAAGATTCTAGCCACGTAAGCCCCCCAACGATCTTGAATGGAAAATTATGCCAATAATATCAGAAGTGGCCTAGAGCCTATAAAATCACCGAATCTTAAAGCATCAACTAGCCTGTCTAGCCATCGATTCTCTAACTAATCAGATACTGATACTACCAGCCTCATAACAAACTTGATTTGAATTTGATTTGAATCTTGACGTTCGGACCCCCTGTGACACGTCCAAAAAATCAGGTAATCACCGATCATCATATCTGTAAGCTATAAATACCCATGTCCTAAAGCTCTTCAGGTACGCTGACGCTTACACTTACACTCACGCTCTTATTGAAAAACTCCATTGAAGCTCAAGCAAAGCTCGGAGCTCCCGAAAGGTCATTTCTTGAGGGACTCTTCTGCAAGAGCCTTCTCTTCACATCTGCTTATTGTGAATCTCCACTGACTTGGGTGTCAGAGGGTCTTCTATAGAGGGCCACCTCCGACACTCTCTGTGTGAGGACTATCTTGCAGTTTCCACTCGGGCGAAAAATCGGCATCCATATCTGGAGTCGGACCGCATCCAAGTTGGAGAGCAGATTTTCACAGCAATAGATTGGCGCTAGAGGAAGGGCCTTAAGTCCCATAAACTTGTGATCAAGTAGACAAGGTTGGAGATCAGATGAAGGACCCCTCAATAGCCAATCGAAGGAGAGTCACTTCTGATGTTCAGGATCAAACCGCCTCTCAGAGGTCCGATCCAATAAACAGTGTAGCACCTCCACTATCACCATCGGTCGAGACTCCTTCACCGCCGGCGACCGCAGTGACCTAGGACCAGTTTGTTACGCTGATTCAGCATGTCCAAGCTCTGACATAGTTGGTCCAGGGGCTCCATGGAGCTCTTTGCCCAGCAGTCCCTGCTCTGCAACTCCCCGAGAGGGTTGCCGCCCCTGCCCCACCAGCGATCTCTTCTTCCAACCTGCTTGAGGCCACGAGTCATCCCCATCGGCCCATGGGAGATAAATCGGCGCCACGATGGGCTGGTGGGAAGAGCTTGCCTAGATCTCGATGAGCTCGTTCTTTCTCTTCGATATCTTCTCAAGATTCGATACTGCTGCCATCCTCTCCTCGACCGGTTCCTTCTGCCACTCTGGATGAAGGGATCATGCAAAAAATACAGGAAATGCATCGAGAATGGCATCAAGAGCTGGACATTACTAGGCAAGCCCCTCCATCCCAACCGAAGGCAAAACATGATATCCTTTTCTCCGAGAAGATCATGCTAGAAGCGATCCCTTCTCATGTCAAGCTCTCCACCATCGAGCCGTATCATGGATCTACTGATCTTGATGACCATCTGAGCAGCTTCAGATCCATCATGATGTTCCATGGAGTGCCAGATGCAATCTTGTGCCGAGCCTTCCCCTCTACCCTTAGAGGGTCCGCGAGGACCTGATTTAACAGCCTGAAGCCAGGTTCTATTAATGCTTTCGATGAGCTGAGCCATCTGTTCATCAGCCAGTTCATCAGTAACCATCACCATCGATGGAGATCTGATTCCCTCTTTGAGGTCAAGCAACGGGAGGGGAAATCTCTAAATAATTATCTCAGCCGCTTCAATACGACCATGTTGGAGCTAGACCACCTCAACCACGAGGTGGCCATGTCCGCTTTGGCGGAGGGGTATCGAAGGAAGACGACTTCTACCTAGCTCTGAAAGTCAATTATCCAAAAAGCCTCTCTGACATGATGGCCTTGGTGGACAAGCATGCCAGGGTTGAGGAATCGTGGAGATCGGCCCGAGCCGAGCAATCGAAGAAGAAGAAGGGAAAGGCTTGGAAAAGCACCGATCCTTTCTCCATGTAAGCCCGCCTCGCCGTCAAAGAGTTCCTCCATCGCCACCTAGAGATCAGACCCGGAGTCCAACTCGGAGGTTCAACCAGTACACTCCACTCACCGCATCAGGACACAGATCCTAATGAGATTGAGCATCAGCTTCTTCGACCGCCACCACTTCGGGAGAGCAGGGCCCGGAGGGATATGACCAAATATTATCGATTCCACTGGGACCATGGGCACGACACCGAGGAGTGTTGGCAGCTTCGAAATGAGATTGAGCAGCTCATCCGATGGAGCAGGCTAGACCGGTTCAAGAGAGCTCTTGAGCCAAACAATGAAGAAGACCGCCAGCCTGAACCTCGCTAGCACCCTCCACCAAATCCTTCGATCATTGGCAATGTGAATATGATAGTGGCGAGCAGCTCTGAACCAACTTCGACTAAATAGAAGAAGTTGAAGAGAAGGCCTAGATCTGAATTACAACCTATCAGCAAAGGGCATCTGTTTCCAAACCATTGGAGCAGGGGAAGCTGTCTTCAAATTAAGAAGGTCCCTATCAAGTTGTGGAGGTCATCAGGCCTGGCACTTACAAGCTCTAGAATCTAGACAAAAAAACCCATTCCTCAAATCTGGAATATGGATAACTTTCAAAAATATTATCAATAAAGTACGCTCTCACCAAACCCACTCTATTTACAATAACAAGATTTCACATTGTTCATGTTCCAAACAATCTCTCCCAAAAATCTTTGATAAGAGGCAGGTTTCATCCGACTGCTGGCCTACGGGTCCCCTAACAAAGACTCGGTATGTTCGAGCATTCTCAGTATGGCTGAGGGCCGAGCTAAATATCAACAAAGACTCGGTATGGCTGAGCACCCTTAGTATGGCTGAGGGCCGAGCTAAATATCAATAAAGACTCGGTATGTCTGAGCACCCTCAGTATGGCTGAGGATCGAGCTAAAAATCTATAAAGACTCGGTATGGCCGAGCATCCTCAGTATGGCTGAGGGCCAAGCTAAAAATCAACAAAGACTCTGTATGGCCGAGCATCCTCAATATGGCTGAGGGCCGAGCTAAAAATCAACAAAGACTCGGTATGGTCGAGCACCCTCAGTATGGCTGAGGGTCGAGCTAAATATCAACAAAGACTCGGTATGGCCGAGCGAGCACCCTCAGTATGGCTGAGGACCGAGCTAAAAATAAACAAAGACTCAGTATGACCGAGCATCCTCAGTATGGCTGAGGGCCGAGCTAAAAATCAACAAAGACTCGGTATGGCCGAGCACCCTCAGTATGGCTGAGGGCCGAGCTAAAAATCAACAAAGACTCGGTATGTCCGAGCACCCTCAGTATGGCTGAGGGCCAAGCTAAATATCAACAAAGACTTGGTATGTCCGAGCACCCTCAGTATGGTTGAGGGCCGAGCTAAATATTAATAAAAATTTGGTATGGCTGAGCACCCTCAGTATAGCTGAGGGCCGAGCTAAATATCAACAAAGATTTGTCTTGGCAGGACCGAGTGATTTTTCCAAGCCTCGGCATGACCAAGCTATGCCGATGAACTGAGTTAAGGCTTTCGGAGGTACTCAGCATGGCTGAACTCCCGTTAGAGGCTAGCAAGCCATCCAATCCTTGCCCCAGCTTAAGAAAAATAGTATGCTCTACCTCTAAAGAGCCAACGAAATCTGACACACGTCGACAGGCTTAAACTGAACAATACAGCGAAGAATTAAATCTCTAAAACACCCCTGACTTGCAAATATTGGGTGCGGTCGTTCCCCTTGGCAAAGGGATATCCTAATGGCTATTCGCATATCTCGACAGGACCGAATCTCCACCCCGCATCTTCCGATCCAACGTATACAATAAATTTGGATGTCAGAAAAAATGCAAAAATAATACAATGGAAAAAACTTGTACTTCACAAAATAGAAGCAACACCACGAGATAACTACATATGCGAAGAGAAAAAGTTCTTTTATTGCGAAAGTTTCTTTACAGCCTTTCAAGGCATTACAAGTACATTGCAGCACAGAATATACACAAAGTAAAAAGAAATGCTCAAGACAAACGAGCTCAGCACGCGATGCTGGTTCGATGTAATTTCCGTTCATGACTCCAAAAAGTTGAAAAAGGCAACTCTGTCGAGCTGCGATCCCCGAATCTTCGAGCAGTCATATGGAGAAAAGAAGCCATCTGAAGGAACTTACCTTCAAAAGTGTAAAGTTTCTCAAGATGCAGGGACATGGCCAAACGCCACTATGAAAGATGAAAAGCCTTAGGAAGAAGAGACTTGACGATGAAGGTTACTATGGTTAATGAAAAGTCAGTGGAAGCCATGGCCTATCAAAAATGGAATCTTCAATGGTATCCGCAGCCCCACGATGAGCGGATATTTCCAAATAGAAAGCATCGGCGTGCGCTTTCTATATAACCTCTACCCCCCCTCTGCGCTTTGCATATAACCTCCATAACCTCGTCATCAAAGATGACTTGCTCCTCAGCAGCCTCCTCATCAATCCAGTTATGGGAACTAAGCCAAACATCGAAGAGAAAGCTCAACTTTGCGAAACCCAACCTCAGCGCTATAAAGGCCATAGAAGCTTCTTTTCAAAATAGAAAGACTTTCCCGAGTGTGCTCAGACTCCCTCCGCTCTTTATCTTTTTTATAGATGCCAGTTGAAAGCAACCATTAATGGAGGGAGTAGCTTCGGGACTCAAGGTGCCATAATCACACCCTGATCGTAGCCGCGTGTTAACACCCCAACAGGGCTCGGTACTTCCCAAGGTGCTGCTGGAGATATCCTTCATGCTGCTATAAACGGCAGAAGATCTTTCCAGTCCTAGGGCTTTAAATGCAAAAGGTCACTCATGAACCCTTGAGGTACGAATAGGTCTTGGGAACCTTCCACGAAAAATAACACGGTCCAATAGCAATCAAATGCTTGGCTTATACGAAAAGCAAGCCTACATCGAAAAGGCTAAGGTGTTAAGTGCGAAAAGCCCAGGGAAGGCAATATATATATATATTTGTTGGGATATGTGCCCATAAACAAATAACATTTATTATTTTGTTGAATATTTGAGAAATTTTTTAATATTATACTTGGATGCATGTTATGATGCTTTATAAATATAAAAAATCTTTGGATTATTTAAATGTGACTTTAAATATTGTATATAAGTGTTATATACAGAGGATAATATTTAAAGTAAAATAATCTAAATTTATCCGTAATTATAAATTAAAGTTGCAAACAGGATCTTTAATTTAAAATTACTAGCACGATTCATTACATTCTGAATGAAACGATCTTATTCGGATTGTTGATAATGAGATTATCGGAATAAAAGTGCTTTATATAATTTGATTATATAGGACTGTAACACGATTAATTATGAATCTCTAATAAATTCCGTTGTTAAAATAGAGAATTCAAAATTAATCAATGATGGTCATATATGAATCGATCTTAATTCTGAGTAATTAATAGACTTCTATTTATTGTATTATATTTTTTAACTTTCTGAGTAGTGACACAGAAATATAGTGTCAAATTCTTGGTATATTGAAAATATAATAACATAAGTATACAAGATGAAATCCATTCCTTGATAAAGAAGTCAAATGGACGGTTCCCATAAGTATTGATTCGGGACTTGAATAATAAGAGCGCTCAATTTATGATTGGATCATAAATATATTATTCATTATAGAATCAATGGTACTTATGGATAAAGATGTAATTAAAGAAGTTAACAAAAAATGCCTAGCTTTAATCATGAACCGTTTATGGAGGATTGATTTATATGTAGTGACTATATTGAATATAATTAATTTTATAATTTTAAGAGTGCAGTTCCAAATTTTTAGTGGAGTAATTTGGAATTAATAATTTTGATATTTTAATTAAGATGTTAATTGAATGTCAAAATTATTGGAGCTTAGAATTATAATATCCATAGTTCCTTTGGATGGCTCATTAAATTATGTGAACTTTATGATATGTTGGGTTGAGTTATTAATTTGAAATTGAGAATTCTAAATTATTTTTCATATAGAAATTAATTAAATTAATTTTATTATACGGTGTGCTAGGGAACACATCGTAGGCATATTCCATGAGAAAATCTATGTGAAAATTATTTAGTTATTGTAGAAATAAATATAGGATCGTGAGAGAGCTTTCTCTCTCCCGTAATGTCCCATGATAAATATATCTAACCAACAATTGGTTGTTGGATTGATATACGTTAAAGTAATTCCAAGAGTTGGAAGTGATCTTTAAATATTAATTAATTGATTAATTAATAAAAGAGGTTGATAGTTGTTATTCTTTGAGAATATAAGATTCACGAGATAGAGAAGAACATGGGAGAACAATGATCAACCAGAGAGTTCCTCCATCAACTTCACTTTATCTCATGAGTTGAGAATACAAAGTGAATTAAACTCAGTTGTGTAATCTCAACCCAAATCAAAAGGAATACCCACTCGTTCGTGTTCATCATAATCTGGAGAAAGTTTGGAAAGATCCGTGGTGATCAAAAGGATTTGGTGATTCCAAGATAGTAGTGGTAAAGAATGAAAGGTAAATTCTTAATCTCCTTATTATTCTTGTTATTAAATTAATACGGGTATAGATCGCACTAACTCAATTTTAAGATATGTGATTTGATTATTATCTTGTTTCTGCTAAAATATGTGATTTGATCCTTATCTCGCTTCCGCAAACATCTCAAAGTCGTATTGAGATTACCATCAATTGGTATCAGAGCAGGTTATACCCCTATTAATTTAATAATAGATTATATGATAATCTTTATATAATTGGGTAGGCACTCATGCATAATATGCTTTTAATATTTTCATGATGATGAATGTATGTATGAATGGATTGGTATTTTTCGATTCCATGGAATAAGCTATGTAACTTTCTTTTGATTAGATCAATTGAATATAGGATTCCTTTTATATTGATGAAGAAAGGTTCTTCATGGTTTTGAGAAAAGTTCTCAATTAGAATTTTTATACTTATTAAAAGTCTATTTTGTTTATTGAGAATTTTTCAAAGGCTGCCCGATAAGAGATTTTGAGTAGGGAATCCTTCCCTTGGCTAGCCTCATCGTTTCCCAGAAATTCAAAGAGCCTCATCGTTTCTAGTGATTCGAAGAGCCTCACCGTTTTCAGGAATTCGACGAGCCTCACTGTCTCAAAAGACGTGAGGAGTAAAGTTTTTTCGTTTCGCTTCTTATTGAATGTTTTTATTATGTAGATAATAATTACATTTACTCTTCAGAAGTTTTTTCGTTTTTTTTATGGAAGGTTTTTGTTATGTCGATGAAAATCACGCATATTATATGCCATATTAGATAGAAAAGTGTCTACCTATTTAATATATGTCATGCATATGTGCATTATTATTTTATTATTTTTTACTAAAAAGTTTTTAGTAAATTATATTAATGCACTTTGCAATAAATTTAATGAGATTAAATTTGTAAATTAATTGAGCAATTGGATTTGCAAAATTAATGTGCCAAATGTGATGTTTTAAATTTAAATGTTATATTTAAATTATCACATTTAGCTTATTTTATAATTTTAAAGTGTTTAACATTATAAAATCTTAGTGATTTAAATTGTTTAAATTAACTAAGAGTTTATGAAACAAAAGTTGTTTTATAAATAAAATACACTTTTGCAAAATAATGAGTGGAGGGGTAATATGACAATATAAACCCTTGGTCTCCATCGTTAGTACAACACCGTGAGTTATTAGTAGCGCCTCGTGACGCTTTGATTTCGTCCTTCCTACGGAGGGTGTCTACTAATGGCAATACCAAGGTTGTCTTCCATGCGATAGGACTTTTAAGATGTATTTTAGAATTGACCTACCCTACGGCGGCAATTTCTAAGTTAAGTCTCAAAAGGTCTGATACGATGGGTCGCACTCATGAAGAAATAATTAAATTAGTTAATTACTTTCTTGACCAAAATTAAGGAAATTAATGAGTATTAGAAATATGAGATATTTCGGAGATACTTATTAATTGAGAAGTCTCATTTTAATTAGCAACTATTTGACCTACCCTAGCACTTAGTTGTGGAGATTAAAATTCCTTAGGTCTTTAAAGTAAACATGTTTTTGTGTATTTTAACATGTGCTTTTATGCATCTTATTTACTTTGCCTTAAATTGTGTAATGATATTTATGTAATTATTTATTAAAATTTTTTTATTTTTCAGCAAATATGTCAAACCCGATTTTCTCACTTCTCGGCCTCTCAAGTATTAACTAGTGAAAATTTTGTTAAGTGGAAAAGCAACATGAATATCCTTCTCATTAATGAAAACTACCACTATGTCCTTAAGGAGGATTGTCCTCCAGTGCCTCCAACCAATGCCTCCAAGGTTGCTGCTGAAGAGTACAACCGTTGGGTTGTTGCAAACAACAAAGCCCGCTGCTACTTGTTAGCAGCAATGAATGAGGTGCTTAGAACTAAGCACGAGGCCTTTGAAACTGCAAGAGAGATTATGGAATCTCTGCAGCAGATGTTTGGACGCCCATCTGATCAGGCTCGCTACGAAGCTGTAAAAGCCATTATGAATGGCAAAATGGAGAATGGTTCTTCTGTTCGTGAGCACATCCTCAAAATGGTCAATCATTTCAATGAGGCTGAGATCAATGGAGCTAAAATTGATGAAAAGACTTCAGGTTGGCATGATTCTGGAGACACTATCTCCCGCTTTTCTCTAATTCAGGACTAATTACATTATGAATCATAAAAAGTGTAATCTGACTGAACTCCTGAATGAGCTGCAAATATATGAGACTCTTATAGATGATAAGGGTGGTAAGGCAATTGTTGCTGAAGCCAACGCAGCTGAGGCAAAGCCTTCTTTTTCGAAGAAAGAAGAAGAATTATGTGGGAAAGAAAAAGGATAACAAGAAGAAGGTCCAGAAGAAGAAAGGAAAGGCTGCTCAGCCTAAACCTAAAGGAAAGTGTTTCCACTGTCATCAAGATGGCCATTGGAAAAGGAACTGTAAAAAGTACCTTGATGAGCTGAAACAAGAAAAAGAAACAAGGTAAATTAGATTTACTAGTCATGGAAACATGCTTAGTTGAGAATGATTTCTCAAGCTGGATTATTGATTCAGGAGCATCTAACCATGTCTGTGTTTCTTTGCAGATGCTTGAGTCTGCCCGGATCTTCAAGTGGGAGATTTTACAATGAGAGTAGGCAGTGGAGAAAAGGTGTCAGCGACACAGTAGGGATAGTTCGACTATCGTTTGCTGATAATAAATATTTGCTTTTGGACAATGTTTATTATATTCCGATTTCAAACGGAATTTGATTTCGGTGTCAAAGTTGCATGAACAATTTATTTCTGTTTCTTTTAGTATTGACTCTGTTTCAATTTATAAGAATGGAATAAATATTTGTTCTGGGTATGTTGAAAATGGTTTATATTTTGTTAAACCAAATTCCAACAACTTGCTTCAAACCAAAATGTTTAAAGTCACTGAACCAACTCCTAAAAGAAGAAAAGTTGCGAATAATGATAATGACACGTATTTGTGGCATTTGAGGCTTGGTCATATTAATATAGACAGAATAGAAAGACTAGTGAAGGATGGTCCTTTAAGAGAGCTAAGGGTTGGCACTCTACCAGTTTGTGAATCATGTCTAGAAGGCAAAATGACCAAAAGACCTTTTTCACAAAAGGTGAAAGAGCAAAAGCACCTTTAGAGATCATACATACTGATGTATGTGGGCCTTTGAATGTCAAAGCTAGAGGGGCTATGAATATTTCATCACATTCATTGATGATTATTCTAGATATGGATATGCATATCTGATGCAAAGAAAATCCGAGGCCTTTGAAAAGTTCAA
Organism: Calamus simplicifolius; assembly: GCA_900491605.1. Lineage (NCBI taxonomy): Eukaryota > Viridiplantae > Streptophyta > Magnoliopsida > Arecales > Arecaceae > Calamus > Calamus simplicifolius. Next base: position 1,569,984 of record UESW01003976.1, on the reverse strand, counting down.
AGAATTCCATGCTGAAGTAGAAAAACAACTCAGTAAATCAATCAAAACTCTTCGATCTGATCGAGGAGGAGAGTACTTGGATTATGAATTTCAGGACCACTTGATTGAGAATGGAATATTATCACAGCTCACGGCACCTGCGACACCACAGCAAAATGGTGTAGCTGAAAGAAGGAATCACACTTTGCTTGATATGATAAGATCAATGTTAAGCTATTCTTCTTTGCCTAACTCATTTTGGGGATATGCATTACAAACAACTGTATACATTCTAAACTTAGTTCCATCTAAGTCAATCCCTAAGACTCCCTTAGAGTTATGGAATGGTCGCAAGCCTAGTTTGAGACACATCCGCATATGGGGATGTCCAGCCCATGTGCTGAAGGGAAAGACTAGGAAGTTGGAACCTCGTTCAGAAGTATGCATGTTTGTTGGGTACCCTAATGGAACGAGAGGAGGACTGTTTTATAATGCTCAAGATAACAAAGTTTTTGTGTCGACAAATGCAACGTTTCTCGAGTACAATTATATGACAGAATTCAAACCTAGAAGTAAAGTAGTTCTGGAAGAGTTGCTAGCTGATGAGATCAGCCCACACCAACAAAAGTTGTTGAACGACAAAAGTTGAGACCACTACTCAAGATCAAATACCACCGCCACCACGACGTAGTGGGAGGGAAATAAGATTACCCATCCGCTATGGTCAGGATGGAGAAGCACAAGTTGCAGTCACCGATGGCAGTGATGATGATCCATTGACATACAAGATGGCAATGGAGGATGTTGATCAAGAGAAATGGCAGGAAGCCATGAAACTCGAAATGGAATCAATGTATTCTAATTCAGTCTGGAAGCTTGTAGATCTACCAGAAGGCGTAAAGCCTATTGGATGCAAATGGATCTATAAGAGAAAAAGAGGAGCCGATGGAAAAGTAGAGACTTTCAAGGCTAGGTTAGTGGCAAAGGGTTTTACCAAAAGGAAGGAGTAGACTATGAGGATACTTTTTCGCCAGTAGCCATGCTAAAATCCATTCGGATTCTCTTGTCCATTGCTGCTCATTATGATTATGAGATATGGCAAATGGATGTCAAGACGTTTTTGAACGCCATCTTGAAGAGACTATTCATATGGTCCAACCAGAGGGTTTTGTGGTTAAAGGCCAAGAAAGAAAGTCTGCAAATTGCAAAGGTCATTTATGGGCTTAAGCAAGCTTCTAGATCTTGGAACATCAGATTTAATGAAGCCATAAAATGTTATGGTTTTGAACAAAATTTAGGTGAACCTTGTGTCTATAAGCAAAAGGAAGGAAATAAAGTGGTCTTCTTAGTTCTTTATGTGGATGACATTTTACTCATTGGGAATGATGTAGGATCTCTGTCCAAAATAAAGAACTGGCTAGCCAGCCAATTCCAAATGAAGGATTTGGGAGAAGCAAGCTACATTCTTGGCATCCAAATTATACGGGATCGCAAGAATAGGCTTTTGGCATTGTCTCAGGCATCGTATATTGACAAGGTGCTTGTCAGATTTGCGATGCAAAACTCTAAGAAAGTAATTTACCTACTCGATATGGAGTTCATCTTTCTAAAGAGCAGTGTCCTAAAACACCGCAAGAGGAGGAAGATATGAGACGGATTCCCTATGCTTCGGCAGTTGGTAGTTTGATGTATGCAATGTTGTGTACAAGACCCGACATCTGCTTTGCAGTGGGAGTGGTTAGCCGATACCAGTCAAACCCAGGATTGGATCACTGGGTTGCAGTCAAGCATATTCTGAAATATCTGAAGGCGTACGAGAAACTATATGCTGGTATATTCAGTAGGGATTTGATTCCTGTTGGATATACAGATTCTGATTTTCAATCAGATAGAGACTCTAGGAAGTCTACTTCTGGAGTGGTGTTCACTTTGGGAGTAGGAGCCATTATATGGAGAAGCGTCAAGCAAACCTGCATTGCTGACTCAACCATGGAGGCTGAATATGTAGCAGCTTGTGAAGCAGCTAAGAAGGCAGTCTGGCTTCGAAATTCTTGAAAGATCTAGAAGTTGTTCCAGATATGCATGAACCAGTTAGACTCTACTGTGACAACAGTGGCGCAGTAGCCAATGCCAAGGAACCCAGAAACCACCGTAGAGGAAAGCATATAGAGAGAAAATTTACCTTGTGAGAGAGATTGTCAGTAGAGGAGACGTTTCAGTTGAGAAGATCGCATCTGCGATCAATATAGCTGATCCGTTTACTAAGACATTACCGGCTCGAGGTTTTGAGCTACATCTTGATGGGATGGGACTTAGAGACATGTCGCATTTGCTTTAGGGCAAGTGAGAGATTGTTGGGATATGTGCCCATAAACAAATGACATTTATTATTTGCTGAATATTTAAGAAATTTTTAATATTATACTTGCATGCATGTTATGATGCTTTATAAATATCAAAAATCCCTGGATTATTTAAATGTGACTTTAAATATTGTATATAAGTGTTATATACAGAGGATAATATTTAAAGTAAAATAATCTAAATTATCCGTAATTATAAATTAAAGTTGCAATTGGGATCTTTAATTTAAAATTACTAGTGCGGTTCATTACATTCTGAATGAAACGATCTTATCCGGATTGTTGATAATGAGATTATCGGAATGAAAGCACTTTATATAATTTGATTATATAGGACTGAACACGATTAATTATGAATCTCTAATAAATTCCGTTGTTAAAATAGAGAATTCAAAATTAATCAATGATGGTCATATGTGAATCGATCTTAATTCTGAGTAATTAATAGACTCCTATTTATTGTATTATATTTTTTGACTTACTGGGTAATGACACAGAAAATAGTGTCAAATTCTTGGTATATTTGAAATATAATAACATAAGTAGAAATATTAATATACAAGATGAAATCCATTCCTTCGTAAAAAGTCAGATGGACGGTTCCCATAAGTGTTGATTCGGGACTTGAATAATAAGAGCGCTCAATTTATAATTGGATCATAAATATATTATTCATTATAGAATCAATGGTACTTATGGATAAAGATGTGATTAAAGAGGTTAACGGAAAATGCTTAGCTTTAATCATGAACCGGAGGATTGATTTATATGTAGTGACTATATCAATGGACGATTCAAATCCTTTTGAATATAATTAATTTTATAATTTTAAGAGTGCAGTTCCAAATTTTTAGTGGAATAATTTGGAATTAATAATTTTGATATTTTAATTAAGGTGTTAATTGAATGTCAAAATTATTGGAGCTTAGAATTATAATGTCCATAGTTCCTTTGGATGGCTCCATTAAATTATGTGAACTTTATGATATGTTGGGTTGAGTTATTAATTTGGAATTGAGAATTCTAAATTATTTTTTATATAAAATTAATTGGATTAATTTCTATTATACAGTGTGCTAGGGAACACATCGTAGGCATATTCCATGAGAAAAGTAGAAATTATTTAGTTGTTGGAGAAATAAATATGGGATCGTGAGAGAGCCTTTCTCTCTCCCGTAACGTCCCATGATAAATATATCTAACCAACAATTGGTTGTTGGATTGATATACATTAAAGTATCTTTAAATATTAATTAATTGATTAATTAATAAAAGAGGTTGATAGTTGTTATTCTTTGAGAATATAAGATTCACGAGAGAAGAACATCGGAGAACAATGATCAACCACATAGAGTTCCTCCTTCAACTTACTTTATCTCATGAGTTGAGAATTAAACTCAGTTGTGAATCTCAACCCAAATCAAAAGGAACCCACGTTCGTGTTCATCATAATCTGGAGAAAGTTTGGAAAGATCCATGGTGATCAAAAGGATTTGGTGATTCCAAGTAGTGGTGGTGAAGAACGAAAGGTAAATTCTTAATCTCCTTATTATTCTTGTTATTAAATTAATACGGGTATAGATCGCGCTAACTCAATTTTAAGATATGTGATTTGATCATTATCTTGTTTTCGCTAAGATATGTGATTTGATCCCTATCTCGCTTTCGCAAACATCTCAAAGTCGTATTGAGATTACCATCAATATTGTCAAAGCCGAACCACCGAACCCTTTTTTTTACTTCGGTAGGAGTAAGACCTTCTTTTATTTCGGCAAGAGCTGAGCTACTATTGTGCTTCAGCAAAGCCGAACCACCTTTTGCTTCGGCAGAAGCTAAACTATTATCCTTTCTTTTGGCAAAGTCAAACATTTGTCTCCCCTGGCGGGCCAAGTCAGGCTGGCTTCGATAGGACCAAGTGATTTTTTAAATTTTGACAAGGTTTCCAAAGAGCTGGTTCATTTGCCCAGCCCTATAATAAACTAAGCTACGAGCAAACTCAACGAATCATTTGACATAAAGCTTAGATAAATGGAGAAGTATAAGAATGAGAGTCTACTCATAATAACACGGCTAGACGGGGATTTATCAAGTTCCCCCCTCAATTACAAAGGAAAAAGAAAAAAAAATTACAAAGGCAGTCTTCAAAGATCAGGATTGGCCTCGGGGATGGCTCTAGTAGCGCTTAAGGATGGTTGGCTTGATTCACCTATTTTGAATACAGCCGAGGGTGGAGCTCTGGATTCCTCAGCAACATGCTGATGGCCTTCTTCCTCTTGGCTATCCATCCCCACATCCGCGGCCCGGCTGATACCAAAATGGTTTCAAGATAAATATCCGGGATCTCTTCATATTCAGATAGCTCGGTCCTTAAAGTCTGAGCATCATCATAGTCAGCTTCTAGAAATGAGAGATCCAATTTCAAAAATTTCTAGGAGATTTTTGCTCATATTTCTTCCTTCTGTACCAGAACGCATCAGCACAAGCTGCCCGATGCTCGTCCAAAAGCCGGGTCAAATTCTTATACTCCTCGACAGCCAGAGCGGCCTCTCTTTTAGCTTCGGCCACTTGACCCTCTAGCTCAGAGCATCTCTGATGACTCGAGGCTAGCTCCTCTCTTAAAGCCTTAAATTGCCTCTAAACTTTAGAACCTATTCTACTCACCTGAGAACACAAAATTGGTCTGAGTAGTGAAAGTCGACGAAGAAAAAAGAGTGCGAGAAGAAGTGGGAGAGTACCATACCTCCTCTTTCCATTGGGACATTCTCATATTCAGTTCCTGGAGTTTGTCGAGGGCCTTAAGCCTGTCCTCTTTATGCTGATGCATTCTCTCCTTGAGGTCATTGACCCTTGACTGCCTCTCTTCTACCTCTAGCCGAGATTGAGCGAGGTCAGAGGTATGTTTAGCGATCTGATCATTATGCCACCTGGATCTGCTCGCCTCCTTAGCAAACCTCTGGTTCAAACCGGCAATTTGATTTTGCTGTTGTCAATATCTGCTCTCTTCCTCGTCGAGCCTTTTATTGAGGCTACTCCTCTCATTAGCGAAACACCTATGAGCGTCTTCCCATTTTTCATTAAAGAGCTTTTCCAAGGATTCCATCTTTCGAGCATGCTCAAATTTGCAATGCAATAATTCCAACCGAGTCTTATCGGCTAAATCGTGAGCCCCTCTAAGCTCACTAGCTTCAGCCTAGAATCTAGACGCTCGCTCTAAAGCGGTTCACTTATCGTGCTCTAATTTTTCTATGTTTCCTTGAGCTTCACTCAAGGCTTTTGAAAGTTTATCAGTCGACCCAACTCTTTCTTGGAGGTCAGCGATTTCCCTCCTTGCCTGAGCATACGCCCCCGAAACTAGCTTCAAACAATGGCACAGTGACCTCGTTATGATAGTGCTCTGCAAGTAAAATTCCAATAGTAAGGCCAAATCGAACTGCTTTCTAAAATAGAATGCTTAAAGACTCCTACTTACTCTGGAGGCATAAGCCGACGTTGTCTGGTTAGTGCATGATTGTCGACCTCAGATATAAACTCGATGTCGCTCGGCAGGCCATCACGCCCAAACGCTGCATAGACGATGTCCTCCTCGGTGGAGGAATCATCCTTTTCATACAAAACGGACCGCATTAGCGCGGCCATTGATTCCTCAACATCTGGGTTAAGAAAACTTAACCCCAGAGATTTGGCTTGTAAGGTTTCTATCCGAGGAGCCCCAATACGCCTCGCCTCCTCGGCCAGGACTGCGATGTGGAAAGCTTCAACTCGAGAAATCTCAACCTGCTTATTTTTTCCTACTGACACCTCGGTCGGAAAGCTCTCACTTCGGTTCTTTTCCTCCTCCGAAATCCCTTCCTGATATACAGGCCCCTGCTCCACTCCCTCCATTCTCAACGCCACCTCAGCCTCGACCTCCCATGGTCCTTTGGAAGGATATCCCTTAGTAGGAGGCTTCTCTGGACCTTTACATTTGCAGCCGCCCCCCTCACCTCCTTAATCGGAGTTGCGGGCATTTCTACATGAGTGGATGGCGACCTAGGGCTGCTAGCTTCCTCCAAGTGCGGCTCCCCACCTCCGGACAGCTGAGCGGAGTGCTTCGATGAACGGAGTGCTTTGATGATCTCCTTCTCAACTCTCAACTTAGCCTCGACTGTCTGTTCCTCCTCTGTCGTTAGTCCTCTCTCTAATAGGGGAGCCTCGCCCTCCAATGTGTCCATCGCCACCTGTGGCCCAGATGGCAACCCAAGAGGGGGGATGAATTGGGTTCTAAAAAATTTAACACTTTAAAACTTAAAACCAATTTCACAATTAAGTGCACTAATGAAGTGATGCAGCAAGTAATGAACACAATGTAAATGAGAGAGAGAGACAAAAGCACGACAAACACAAGATATTTATAGTGGTTCGGTGTATCCCACACCTACGTCCACTCCCAAGCAACTCTTGGGTCCACACTATAATCCCCTGATTACAGTTGATTTGTTTTACAAACTCACAACTCTAACTTATTGTTTTACACGGGGTCACAACGAACCCAGCCGGTTTTTACAGGTTCACCAGCACAAAACCTTAACTTTGTTATTTTACACGGGGTCACAACGAACCTAGCTGGTTTTCACAGGTTCACCAGCACAAAACCTTAACCTTGTTGTTTTACACGGGGTCACAACGAACCAGCTGGTTTTCACAGGTTCACCAGCACAAAACCTTAACCCAAGCTAAACTAGCTTGTCCCTGAGGTAAACTATCTCAACTAATTCAATCCCCCTGATTGAATTAGCAAACAACAAATCAAGATAATGTTTACATTAATTAACAACTTCTTAAATGAGCAAATATGCAATGTAAATAAACAAGGGTAAGAAAAGCCTGATTGAAGCCAAGTGGATTTGAGCTTTTCTTCTTTTCTTCTTTTCCTCTTCTCTTTTGAATCAGCGAAACAGATTTGAACTTTGATTCTTGACCAAAGCTTGTTGAAGAGAAGTTGAGGATTTAGGGCTCTTTCTCTTTTCCTTCAAAACTGTGGAAATCCTTCGGATTTGATCTTGAAATGCCTTTGGATTTCTCTTCTATCTTTCTTCTGTTGATGGCTTTGGGCATAGAGATTTTCCTCTTGAAAACTAGATGATTTCTCTCTTTTTCTTTCCGGTTTTCTTCTCTCTATTTCTCTATTTTTTTTATACTGTGTTTTGAAATGGACGATGCCCTTTTATAAACTTCTTTAATCCAAGATTAGGTAAAAAAATAGCCGTTGAAAATGTACTTGGATTGCTTCCTCACGCAAAGAAATAGATCCGTTGGGGTTAGGTGAAGAGATGTTACCGTTGGAGCTGATCTGGCACTTTTCAGGTGTCGGATCCAGATCATGTTTCCAAAAATAGCAAAAAAATAATCCGTCGTGGAGTCGGCTCTAACTTTGCAAAGTATCGACTCCTCGCTGACTGGAGTCGGCTCCAACTTTGCAAAGTATCGACTCCTCGCTGACTAGAGTCGGCTCCCGATTTTGAGGTGTCGGCTCCAAGAAATGCTCCGAAAATATAGTCTCTGTAACTCATGTTAGAGTCGACTCCCGAAATCCATGTGTCGGCTCCGAAACTTCAGGTGTCGGCTCCGAAACTCTAGGTGTCGACTTCGAACCATGCCAAAAATCTTGAACTGTTCTGATATGCTCTGGAGTCGGCTCCAGCTACAATAGGTGTCGGCTCCAAGTTCTGAACTTAAATAAATTCATTGAAACTCGATTCAAAACTGATTTCTATATTCCTTTTGGATAATTAATCAATCTTAATTCCTAAAACACTTATCAATTTATAAGAATCACAATAAATATACTCATGGCTTTTATTAATCATCAAAATCAATAATTAGGTAAATAATTTCTCATTAATTTCCCAACAATCTCCCCTTTTTGATGATGACAAAAATATTGAGTATATGCATAATCAAGGAATGCATAATTATCAAAATATTCTTAAATTAAGGTTAAGCTTCCCCTTAATGAGGTAGCTCCTCCTATGTGTGTGCATATGTTAAGTTCATTGAAATTTTACTGCATATCTTAATTCCTTTTGATATAAATGTTCATTTAACATATATTATCTTCATTATCTTTTACCATTGTACATGCATATACAAATATCTCTTCTTTCCCTTATCTTTATGCATATACACTCTTCTCTCCCCTTTTTTGTAATCAACAAAAAGGTTTTAGAAGAAGGTTCATATAGCTTAAATTAACATCAAACATAGGAGTTGAATAATTAAACATCAACATCAAAGGTTAGCTTAAAATTCAAGCAACTTAATATCAAAATTCAAGTATGATATTCATTGAATACTGAAATATTACATCAAAATGTTCATTACATCATTCAACAAAATATCAAAATGTTTACTTTAAAATATTATTTTTTCATATCAGAGCAGGGTAGCATGTTTTATAGTTCGATACCAATAAGAAAATATGTTCAGATCATTGCATCATATAAGAGTTGATACCAATTAAGAAATTTAATATTTAATACATCAAATCACTTTCATACATCAAGGCACTTATCACATTTAATACTCAATTCATCACAGTACTTAATACATCAAAGTATCTAATTATTCAAATAAATTCATTCTCCCCCTTACTAATTTAAAAACATGTTGGGATACAATGTTAATAGATACCAAAAAAAATGTTTGATTTCATATATGCTCACATTGTTCTCCCCCTAAATATTTCAAATTTGATCTATATGCAATAAAAATTTCATGCCACGTATGATACCAATATCATATAATCCAAGCATTTTATAAATGTATCATGCTAATCTCAACACATAGACATTTTAGCAAATACCATATATCACATAAGATATTTTGTATCAATTCTATCAAGTCCTTTTCATTTCACACAAAAAAATTAATTATAAGATATGATCAAGAAATGATACCAATTTAAAAATATGCATTTAATGATCCAAGACTCACAATAGAATCATGTCAAGCAAAGTGTATACAAATCAAACTGATATTAATAGTCGCTGATATCAATTGTAGTCGATCATGCTTCTATAAAATTTTAAATTAACAATTTCATCAGTACCATTAGAATCTAATCTACATGATGAGCTCATAAAGGTACCGATACATTTGAATTTCTCCATGCCAAATTTCTTCAAGATTTCCTTGATGTACATGGATTGGCTTATGAAGATTTCCTTCTTTGATTGCTTGATTTGAAGTCCGAGAATATAATTGAATTCACTGATCATGCTTATCTCGAACTCTCCTATATAAACTTAGCAAAGTCTTGGCACAAGGTATCATTAGTAGTATCGAATATAATATCATCAATAGAAAATTGCACTATCAACATATCATTATTTTCTCTTTTAATAAATAATGAGGCATCAACATTTTCATCAATAAATTATTGCTAATTAAGAACTTAATAAGCCTATCATACCACGTTCAGGGTACAAGTCTCAAACCATATAAAACTTTGTTCAATATGAATACATGGTTTGGAAACAAGTGATTTTCGAAACTGGGTGGTTGATCAACAAACACTTGTTCAGCAATATATTCATTAAAGAAAGTGCTCTCAACATTCATTTAATATAATCATACAAGATGTAAAATGCAAGGAGTGATCTAATAGTTTCTAATTTATCAACAGGAATATAAGATTCATCAAAATCAATATAAATTTTGATTATATTTTATAGCTATCAGTCTTGCTTTAGTTCTAATGAAATTATCATGCCCATCCAACTAGTTTCTAAATATCCATTTAGTTTCAATAATTAGATGATTATGTGATCTACTAACTAGTGTCCATTATCATGCATGTCATTTAGGTTCTATATAAGGAACAAAAACTAAATTATTACATGCATCCCTAAACGATGATCTAGTCTTAATATCATAAGATGGATCACTTAACATTATCTCTTTAGGGCAATTATGGACATACCTTCATTCGCTTTCAAATTTAGCATTACCTTGATGTTCATCATGTTCAATTTCCTTTCTCTTCCAAGGTGATCTCTTTTATTTGATCATCAATTTTATATGCATCATTTGAAAGCCTTTCTCTTCCTTGATAGAAGATCATTAGATTCATCGAATATGACTGGAATTTAAGGTCCTATCATTTCTTTCTACTATAATTATTAACAAAATTTTCAAAGTGATGGTTTTCAAATTTCTTTCTATGAATACTTCTAATAGATAAAATAGGAAATCTCTTTTTTTTGAAATGCTTTTAAAGAAATTTCTAAAATATAGGAAAAGTTTTATCTTTGTTAGCTAAAAAAATAACAGCAATGTAAATCGAGAAAATCATCAATAATTATAAATCCATATGCAAAGGTTCTAACAGTTTAGAAGTTGAAATCATATTTTTAGACTTGAAATAAATTCTAGTTTTTTTTTCAAAACTTGCATGCATCACAAATCTTATCTTTTTCGAAATTCAATTTTGGCAAACATTTAACCAAATCCTTTTTGAATAATTTAAAAGAGAATCCATGCTAATATAAGCAAGTCTACGATGTCATAACTAGATTCACCAATTTTAGTATTTATGACAACTAGACAATCAAAACTAAGGTCATTCAACAATATAAACATTTCAAACATATGACCAATAAATTTCATGCAATTATCAGCAGGATTAATAACTTGCAAAGAGATAATTCAAAATACCTTTAAAATCTTTTTCACAAAACTGGATAATGTTAAGCAAGTTATAATTCAATCTATTTATAAGAAGTATATTGTCAATAAAAGTAGAGGGAGTGATACCAATTTTACCAATGCTAAAAATTTTACTTTGGCCATTATCTTCAAGATAACCACTCCTCCATCATTACATCCAAAGTAATGAAATGAGATTCATCACCCATCATGTGTCTTGAGCACCCGCAATCAAAGTATCATTTTCTTTTTGCTCCATGGGTTGTAAGACACACCTGCATCCAAAATATCAAGTTTTGCTTCTAGGTACCCAAGCCTTCTTGGGTCCTTTAAGGTTAGTCAAGATGGTTCCTTTTGGAACCCAAATCCTTTTAACATTATTGCAAGAATGTAAATGACAAGAATAAGCTTTGTGGCCTTTAATTCATATTTAAAACATGTAATATTAGGAAAATCATTTTGAGAAACAAGAATATTTTTCAAAAACTTTTGTTTCTTTAAAGGATTATATCCTAAGCCTGCTTTATCAAAAACTGCTTTTTGATTTTCAAGAATCATGTTGAGTTTGGTTGAGCTTAAGGTAAATTTTTCAACAATGGGTTTAAGCTTATTTACTTCATTTTTCAAATTCATGTTTTCTTGTGATAAAAAGTTATTTTCTTTTGAAATCTTTTTCTTTTCCAAAGTTAAGTTTCTAGCTTGATTTTTCAAATCTTTATACTTAGAACTAAGTTTTGCAAAATCATCAATTAATTCATAAAATGCGTCATGCAATTCATCAAAAGCAAAATCATCTAAAATACTAGGACTTACTCATTATCATTGGCCATGAAACAAAGATTAGCCTTTTCATTTTCCTCTTCTTCTTCTTCTTCGGAGCTTGATGTGTCACTATCGCTCCAAGTGGCACCATAGCTTTCTTCTTAAATTTCTTGGGACCTTTCTTTAGATATGGATAATCTAACTTGTAGTGTCCCGGCTCGTTGCATCCATAACAGATTATTCCATTTTCTTTTTCATAGCTTGGTCCTCCTTTCAATGATGGCTTCTTTCTTCCATCAAATTTCTTTCTCATAATTTCTTAAATTTTCTTGTAATGAGAGCTATATCATTATCTTCATCACTTGAGCTCTCAATCTTATCCTTTTGGACAGCACACTTTAATGCTATAAATCTTTTGTTTTTGGACTCATCTTCATCAAGATTTTGACTTTGTTGAAGCTCATGAGTCATCAGCGATCCAATCAATTCTTCAAGAGATAGAATGTTAAGGTCTTTGGCTTCTTGTATGGCAGTGACTTTAGCTTTTCAAGACCTAGGCAAGGATCTCAATACCTTTCTCACAAGATTAGCATTAGTATAGGATTTTTCAAGACTTTTCAGCCTATTAATAATATCAGTAAATCTTGTGAACATATCAGAAATACTTTCATAAGATTCCATTTTAAACAATTCATATTTATGAACAAGCATATTAATTTTGGACTCTTTGACTTGATTGATACCCTCATGGGTAACCTCTAATCTATCCCATATTTCTTTGGCTGAAATGCAAGTTGATATTCTATTGAATTCATTTGCATCTAAAGAACAATACAAGACATTCATGGCTTTTGCATTGAGCTGAGCCATTTTCCTATCGTTCTCATTCCAATCCCTTTAAGCTTAGAAATGATTGAACCATCTACAATGTGTGTGGGTTTGCTAGGTCCATTTGTAATGACACTCCACAACTCATAATCTAAAGCTTGAATGAAAATCCTCATTCTTGCTTTCCAATATGAATAATTAGAGCCATTAAACAAAGGTGGCCTATTAGTGGATTGACCTTCAGCAAAAGATGAACCAGCTTGTGTTGTCATTTGGATCTTTAACTCTTGATCGTTAGATCAACTAGAAATGAGCATAAGCTCTGATATCAATTGTTGGCCCAGATGACAACCCAAGAGGGGGGGGTGAATTGGGTTCTAAAAAATTTAACACTTTAAAACTTAAAACCAATTTCACAACGATTAAGTGCACTAGTGAAGTGATGCAGTAAGTAATGAACACAATGTAAATGAGAGAGAGAGAGAAAAAGCACGACAAACACAAGATATTTATGTGGTTCAGTGTATCCCACACCTACGTCCACTCCCAAGCAACTCTTGGGTCCATGTACTATAATCCCCTGATTACAGTTGAGTTATTTTACAAGCTCACAACTCTAACTTTTTTTTACGGGGTCACAACGAACCCAGCCGATTTTCATAGGTTCACCAGCACAAAACCTTAACCTTGTTGTTTTACACGGGGTCACAACGAACCCAGCTGGTTTTCACAGGTTCACCAGCACAAAACCTTAACCTTGTTGTTTTACACGGGGTCACAATGAACCAGCTGGTTTTCACAGGTTCACCAGCACAAAACCTTAACTCAAGCTAAACTAGCTTGTCCCCGAGGTAAACTACCTCAACTAATTCAATCCCCCTGATTGAATTAGCAAACAACAAATCAAGATAATGTTTACAGCAATTAACAGCTCCTTAAATGAGCAAATATGCAATGTAAATAAACAAGGGTAAGAAAAGCCTGATTGAAGCCAAGTGGATTTGAGCTTTTCTTCTTTTCTTCTTTTACTTTTCTCTTTTGAATCAGCTAAATAGATTTAAACTTTGATTCTTGACCGAAGCTTGTTGAAGAGAAGTTGAGATTTAGGGCTCTTTCTCTTTTCCTTCAAAACTGTAAAAATCCTTCGGATTTGATCTTGAAATGCCTTTGGATTTCTCTTCTATCTTTCCTCTATTGATGGCTTTGAGCACAGAGATTTTCCTCTTAAAAACTAGATGATTTCTCTCTTTTTCTTTTCGTTTTCTTCTCTCTATTTCTATTTTTTTTCATACTCTATTTTTAATAGAGACGATGCCCTTGTATAAACTTATTTAATTTAAGATTAGGTGAAAAATAGCCGTTGGAAATATACTTGGATTGCTTCCTCACGCAAAGAAATAAATCCGTTGGGGGTTTGGTGAAGAGATGTTACCATTGGAGCTGATCTGGCACTTTTAAAATCGTCCCTGATAGGTTGCGGCTCCAACTTTTCAGGTGTCGGCTCCAATCGTGTTTCCAAAAATAGCAAAAAAAATCCGTCGTAGAGTCGGCTCCACTTTGCAAAGTGTCGACTCCCCGCTGACTGGAGTTGGCTCCCGATTTCTGAGGTATCGGCTCCAAGAAATGCTCCGAAATATAGTCTCTGTAACTCAGGTTAGAGTCGGCTCCGAAATCCATGTGTCGGATCTGAAACTTCATGTGTCGGCTCCGAAACTCTAGGTGTCGACTCCGAACCGTACCAAAAATCCTGAACTGTTCTGATACGCTCTGGAGTCGGCTCCAGCTACAGTAGGTGTCGGCTCCAAGTTCTGAACTTAAATAAATTTCATTGAAACTCGATTCAAAACTGATTTCTATATTCCTTTTGGATAATTAATCAATCTTAATTCCTGAAATACTTATCAATTTATCAGAATCACAAGGAATATACTCATGGCTTTTGTTAATCATCAAAATCAATAATTGGATAAATAATTTCTCAATAATTTCTCCAACACCACCATTGCTACCATCCTCGTTATCGTCGGCGCTGCCACCACCACCACTGCCGGCACTGTTGCCTTCACAACTATCGACAATGCCGCATCCTCCTCCTCCAGCATAGAGGATTGCTGCCGGTCTTGCCTCGTCTCGCCTCCTTTGAGTGCGATCTGGAAAGGCGAGATTTCTCCTTAGATTTATGCCTTCCGGAACCAAATCCCCTCCGGCGCTTGCCTAGCTCCCTTTTATTTGACTCATGAAATTTGACCTTTCGGCTGCAGACCCAACAAGAGGATAATTTAGTCTATGGCTAGATTGCCAAGATATAACTAATGTGCAAAAGGGACAAGTGCCTACCTTGAGGATCAACCGAGCTAAGCTCGGCGGCAAAAAGGGCATCCTCTACCAAGAGATCACTGGCCGAGTACACCCGACCACTACGAAGAGTGAGCAAGTCCCTCCTCTCCTGCTCAGATAACTCCAAGAGAGCCTCTAAGTCCTTCGTATAAGAAAATTAGAACCAATGTTCCCCTCGTCGATAAAGAATCAGATTTTCACTCCTTTATGAAGGATGGATTATCTGTTATCATCTTAAATGATTTTTGGGGCTCGATGTAGGGCCACTCGAAGCTTCTCCCAGAGACCAAGCTGTGACTAATCCTGAACATGGGGAGCGTCGTTGTCACCCAGGCACGGCTGCACATCGAGATGAATCCGACGATGTTGCGCCAGCTATTCAGAGCCACCATCGTCGAACATATGTTGTAAAATCTCATTTTCTCTTTCACCAGCGAGTGAAGGGGAACCGAAGATCCGCCGTTAGGCTCTCTTTATAGAGGAAAACTCCGAGCCCTAACTGCTCCGAGACTCTCTGCTCAGATTATGGTATCCACAGAGCAACATCTCGAGGAACTCGGTACCTCCGACGAACCCTGTCCAAATTCTTCACGGTCATCACAGAGCCCTTCATATTTCAGAGTCGGAAGGAATAAATCTTCGAATGGAATCGCAAGAATCAAAAAAGGTGGACTGTTGGGGAGGAGAAAAAAGGGTAGTTCAGTGGAGATGACCTCCCCCGCAGCCCTCCTTTTAAACTACCTCGGTGGAAGGGCAACGCGTCGTTGCCGAGAATTCCCAAAATCTCTGAGTTGTCAGCTTGGATGCCTTAGACACCGGGATCTGCCATGTGTTGCTCCCCCAATCATCACCCGCAAGAAACGAGGGGTTTTTTCCCTCTATCCATCGAGAAAAATGATGAAATGACGATGCGGCATTTATGAAACCATCATTGCACGCCCCCCTGAATCCTTCTGTCCGAATGAAGTTATCTTAGACTCTACTCCCTATATCCGAACTTATACTTTGGATTAGGGAGTGGGGGGCATGTGATGAAGGGTAAAATTATCATCGTGCCAACACTCGTGCATACGACAAAAAGGTCGAGACCACTTTTAATTTTCGGTCAGCCAGCTGTCACATCTAGAAAATAACAGAACTGATACACCTTGGCAAGACCGAACCATCCTCGGACCAAGCTATCCTCAGACTAAATTATTTTGAACCATTCTCACGCCTCGGCGGGCCCGAACTATCTTCTTACCTCAGCCAAACCGAGGTATTCATATGCCTCGGCAGAGCCAACACATCCTCATATTCCCGTCAGACCAAGGTATTCATATGCTTCGGCAAAGCCGAATTAACCTCTTATTCCTCGGCATAACCAAAGTATTTCCGAACCTCTGCAGAGCCAGGAGTGGAAGAATTCAAATTCATAATAGTTTGACAAGATTCCAGCCACGTAGCCCCCAACGATCTTGAGCGGGAAATTATGCCAATAATATCAGAAGTGGCCTAGAGCCTATAAAATTACCGAATCTCAAAGCATCAACTAGCTTCTCTAACTAACCAAATATTGATACTACCGGCCTCATAACAAACTTGATTCGAATCTGATTCGAATCTTGACGGTTTCGGACCCCATGTGACACGTCCAAGGAATCGGATAATCGTCGGTCACATCTGCAACCTATAAATACCTCTGTCCTAAAGCTCTTCGCTGACGCTTACACTTACACTCACGCTCTTACTGAAAAACTCTTGATGGACTTTTCTACAAGAGCCTTCTCCTCACATCTACTTGCTGTGAATCTTCACTGACTTGGACGTCGAAGGGTCTTCCACAGAGGGCCATCCTCGACACTCTCTGTATGAGGACTGTCTTGCAGGTTCTATCCAAACGAGAGATCGGCATCCAGATCCAGAGTCAGACCGCATCCGAGTTAGAGAGCGAATTTCCGCAACAACAAGAACTAACAAAAAAGCAGAAAGCAACAAAATAGGAGAACTAAATGGAACTAAATCAAAGTGCTTTTCCATTACTAATAATCAACTAGAGAAAAAAATATATCACAAGAAACTGAAAGATATGGTCAAAATGCATAGTTATATAGGATTTAAATTAATCTCCATAGAAGAAGCTTGAGGACGAGGTTGGCGTGCCATCGGTATGTGAAGAAGAATAAGGTGAACACCAAGGCGAACATGGCGATGGCGCAGGATAGTACTTGTAACCGGAGTAAGGTCCCATAGTTGATTTTGAATCCCTCGCTGGTGTTTTGAATGAGGTCCATCTCAATGAAGCCCATCTCTGTACACGCGAACCGCTACTCTTTCTTCCTTGTGTTCCGTCCTTACCCAAATGAGATTGTGGTGAGAGAGCAACGATGCTTCACTATATTTATTCTCTTAATATAGCCTCGCTGAGCTGCGTAGAAAATCATAAGAGAGAATGATATAAGGCAAAACATCCCTCAAGTTTGTGAACCATTGCAATGTGGTTCTGCCAGCTACTTTCGCCTACCTAATCTCATCAAATTGCATTATGTGATGATAATTATATGCCAAATTTGTTCCAAACACCCTTGACTGCTTCGTAGCATTTATTAGTAGTAGAACTGTAGAAGTTTATGCCCTCTCCCCCCTATGCGGTGCTACTGCCTTTGACCCCCCAACCTTTCGTACCCTCCTCCATTCTAATCGCTTCAACGATGCCATCATCATTCTTGATGATGTCGAAAAAGCATCTAAGCCTTGAGAAGCTACGGCCAATTGGATATTGCCAATTGATCAATCCCAACTCCGGGAAATCTAAATTCAATTGAATAAGCTTTACTACTCTCTCTCTCTCTCTCTCTCTCTCTCTCTCTCTCTCTATATATATATATATATATATATATATATATATATATATATATATATATATATATATATATATATATCATTGCCCTCCTTCCCACACCACAAACGACACGAAATCTCCCTGTCCCCGCGTAACAAAGACATGAAGCCCGTGTTTGAATGGAGAGAAAAAAAGTAGGAAAAAGAAAAAAATAGAGAAAAAAATAAAAAAGAAAATAAAATTTATTTTGTTTGAATAAAGAGAAAAGTAGAAAGAAAAAAATAAAAAAGAAATAAAAGGAAAAAAAAATGATAGATTTCATCTAAAATAAAGTGACGAGCTTCATCTAAAAGTTTTCTTTTCGAAATCAGAAGTTGACCTAAAAGTTTCTTTCAAAAATCGAGTTCGAAAAGAAAACTCAAGTTTATTTTTTTATTTTTTTATTTTAATATTAATTCTAAAAAAACTAATATATTTTTAATTATTTATAATTAAAATATTATTATGATAAAATATTAAAATTTTTTCTTTTTATTTTTCTTTCACTTATTCAAACACACAAAAAAAAAAATCTCTGAACTTTTTTTTTTTTTTCTCTTCTTTTCTCTTCATGCAACAGGCAGAAGTCTCTTCCACCACACGAAGGGTCCTGCCGTTCAAAGCTCGACCCTCGCACTACCTTTCGGCAACGTTGAAATCTAGGAACCTCCATGCAGAGTTCATGGCTACTACCACAATGCTCTGATCATCACCCATCTCAGATCAGGATGACAGGTTGTCGGTTCCATGATCACGGCAAGGTGCCAGGTTTCTTCCAAGAAGAAGAACAGTTCTATTCCTACTTTCGGCAACAACCAGCGGTAACCTCGTTCTAGAAACTCATGGCAACAATAAGAAAGAAAGAGATTCACTACCAAGGGAGGTTTGTTCGCCAACGGAAGAGAAGGCCAACTATGTTTCTTTTCGAGAAACAGAGCCTTCTAATGATCTCCTAGCTTTTAATCCCAATGAATCCCATTCTTATTCACAAGCCATACAGTTCAAAGTCCACGAAATATTGCAGAATGCTTAAATCTTTGGATTTACCTAAAGCTTTAGGCTTGATTCAAGATATTGGTTGCTTGGTTTATAAGGAAGAAGATGACTCGCTCGTCGCTCTTCCTCCACAGTCGGCCGCTCTTTCGTTCGCGAGTTCTCCAAATTAATTTCCACAGCTCTGTTAATGATCCAGACTCAAGCCGTGGAGTATATAAGGTGAAAGATTAGGGTTTAGGATAAGCCCCATCTTTTCCTTACGCAACCGTGCCTTGGAGGGACTCTATCTCCTCCCAGGTTCAGTTTTATCCTATCGTTAAATTTTTTTTTTTACTTGACTCAACCCGAGTAGTCCAGGATCTCTAATTTATTGACCCTTGTGCTCAGGTATATGTCCCTATGAGGAGATGAATGGGTCTGAGCATGAGCCGATCAATGTTGGGTAATGGGCCAAAATAAACCCTAAATACCCTAATGGGCCTTGAAAGCCCATCTCCATCCTTTAGTGTGTGAAGAGAAATTGCGGGGACATTTAGTCCCATATCGAAAAAATCAAGAAAGGAAGGTTCACTTATATGGAAACGACTTTCTTGAAGCTTAGTTCCTTAAGCTCACCACAAGTGAGAGCTTGAGGGTGATGCGCTCGCGCACGCGCGTGTGCGAAGGGCGCAATGTGCACTTCGCACGTGCGCATCGTCGCGAGGAGCTTTAAATTTTTTATAAATCATGAGGATCCGACGGTGAAACTGATCGGATCAAGATAAAGGGCTGAGATTAATTGACCGCGTTGATCGATCGGATGAAGGGTCGAGATGCGGTGATCACGGGCGTAGCCATTCGGAGGCAAGGGGGCACGTGCCCCCCCTGAAATTTGCAGCCAAAATTACAAAAATACCCTTGTAATATTTTACTTATTCAAAATATGAAAAATCGTAGGGGTCAATTGTAAGTCAAATTTTAATATCGAGAACATGTTTAGCTTTTGTATTATTTACTTTTGACTTCTAATACAAAGTATGTTTGTGTGTAACTTTTTTATACATTGTGCCCCCTGGACAAAAATCCTGGATCCGCCCCTAGCGGTGATCAAATCATGATCCAACGGCTCACACCCATCGGTTGATCAGTCAACAGGACGGTTGGTGATAAGGCACCCGTCCGATCGTCGGTTGGTGACAAGGCACCGTCCGATCGTACGGTTGGAGATAAGTCAACGGTCTGATCATGAAAAGGCATATCAAAGACGTGCAACCGCCTATCTGATAACGTGATCATCAGATCACGATGATGAAAAGACTTATCAGGATGAGGATAGGCTTATCTGATCGGCTGATCTTCATATCACAGCCATGAAAAGGCTTATCCGATCGCCTGATCTGAAGATCACGATGTCTAAAGGGCATATCAAGGGTGATAAGCCCTTAACCCTCACATCCTTCGTCAAAGAATTTAAATTAAATTAAATTCGTAGGGTTGCTTCCAAGGAGCACCTAAAAACCTATAAATAGGACCCTAGACCCTCTCATTTCAATAATCTCAAACCATTCCGAATTGAGTTCAATCTGAATCAATTCTAGTCTTCTCCTCTCTTAGGCATTTGCATACTTTCCTAAGGGTAGTATAGAAATAGTGCATTAAAAAGAGAGTAGCATTCTTGGTTCGATATTTTTGGTGAATTGTAGTGCTGCTTTCATCAAAAGAAGACTGTTGTATCCTGGGAGACAATCGTCATACTGACCGTGAGCACTATTGCGGGACGAAATTGTCTTAAGGACATAGAGTGTAACTCTAGCCTCAGTCTGATAGATTAGGTAGCCACCATCTGCCAAACACCCACCAACAATCTTAAGATAGTCTCCTGCTACCATGGAAGTGCTGCTACAGATGGCTACTTCAGACGACATCAGTTCAAGCCGAGAGACTAGAGAAATTCTCTGGCACGAACTTCAAGAGGTGGCAACAGAAGATGTTATTCTACCTCACAACTCTGAACCTGATCAGAGTGCTAAATGAAGATCCACCTGTCCTGAAGGAAGGGAGACCGACAAGCAAGTCATTGCTGCGGTGGAAGCATGGAAGCACTCAGACTTCCTTTGTAAGAACTACATCCTGAATGGTCTGGACAATACCCTGTACAATGTGTACAGCAGTATTGACACTGCCAAGGAGTTATGGGCATCCCTGGATAAAAAGTACAAGACAAAGGATGCTGGACACAAGAAGTTTGTGGTTGGAAGGTTCTTAGACTACAAAATGGTCGACCACAAAACTGTTATGGAGCAAGTCCAAGAGCTCCAAATCATCCTGCATGAGATACATGCAGAGAGAATGTCTCTCAGTGAGTCATTCCAGGTAGCCGCCATCATAGAGAAGCTACCACCATTATGGAAGGACTTCAAGAACTACCTGAAGCATAAGCGAAAGGAGATGGGACTTGAAGACCTAATTGTCCGCCTGAGGATCGAGGAGGACAATAAAAGCCAAGACAAGAAGACAGGAGGACAACCTGCTGAGCCAAAGGACAACCTCATAGAAGGAAGAAAGAAACACAAGTTTCTAGGTGAAAGCTTTAAATAGAAGAAGGGCAATCCAAAGAAATATAAATTCAAGGGAAAGTGCTTTGTTTGTGGAAAGCAAGGACACAAATCCAAGGACTGTCGTTTCAAGGACAAAGAAAAGAAAGAAGTCAACGTTACTGAAACCCTATCCAATGAGGTATCCGAGATGATGCTGTCAGCTGTTATATTTGAAGCAAACATGGTTGACAAAGCAAATGAGTGGTACATCGACACTGGAGCTACCAGACATGTCTGCTCTGATAAGAGTATGTTCTCATCATATACTCCTATCAATGGTAGAAATTTGGTCATGGGTAACTCCGCTACATCCAAGATAGAAGGACTTGGCCGCATCGTTATGAAGATGACATATGGCAAGGAGCTTCTACTGAATGATATGTGCTACATGTCCCAGACATCCGGAAGAATCTTATATCAGGCTCCCTCCTAAGCAAACATGGCTTTAGAATGGTCTTTGAGTCTGATAAATTTGTACTCACTAAGGGGGGAATATTTATTGGAAGGGGTTACTTGAATAATGGATTATTCAAGGTGAATGTAATGACTGTACACAAAAACCTTGAAATAAATAAAGCTTCTTCTTCTGCTTATATGGTTGACTCCTCTTGTCTATAGCATGATAGATTAGGACATGTGAATTTTAATTCATTACAAAAATTAATGAAATTTGAATTATTACCTAATTGTGAAATTGATCCACATTACAAATGTGAAGCGTGTGTTGAAGCTAAATTAGCAAAAACACCATTTCCATCAGTTAAAAGAAATACTGAACCTCTTGACTTAATTCACAGTGATCTATGTGACTTAAAGTCAGTTCAAACTAGAGGAGGTAAAAAGTATTTTATAACATTTATTGATGATTCAACAAGATACTGCTATGTGTATCTACTAAAGTCTAAAGATGAGGCTTTAGAAATGTTTAAATGTTATAAGTATGAAGTTGAAAATCAACTTGGCAAAAAGATTAAGGCCATAAGGAGTGATAGAGGTGGTGAATACGATGCACCTTTTGACGAATTCTGTCAAAAGCATGACATTATTTATCAAACTACTTCTCCTTACACACCTCAATCTAATGGAATTACGGAATGTAAAAACCGCACATTAAAAGAAATAATGAATGCTATGTTAATAAATTCTGGTACACCACAGAATTTATGGAGAGAAGCAATTCTCTCAGCAAATCATATTCTTAATAAGATACTCTTAAGAAGAAGGAAGTTACTCCATATGAGTTATGGAAAGGAAAGAAGCCTTCTTACAATTACTTAAGAGTGTGGGGGTGTCTAGCTAAAGTAGCTATTCCGGACCCCAAAAAGGTCAAAATAGGACCTAAAACTATTGATTGTATATTTATCGATTATGCACATAATAGTAGTGCATATCGCTTTCTTGTGTATAAATCAGATATAACTGATATACAGATAAATACAATCATGGAATCAAGGAATGCAACATTCTTTGAAGATATATTTTCAAGTAAAAGGAAATTAGAAATAAATTCAAATAAAAGAACTTATGATGATAATACTGCCAGTAGTAGTCATCAGGAAGAATATCCTGAAGATGAACCCAGACGCAGTAAGAGACCAAGAGTTACAAAGTCTTTTGGTCCTAATTATGTAACTTATATGTTACAAGATGAACCTCAGACATTCAAGGAGGCAATGTCTAATCCAGAAGCACCCTTTTGGAAAGAAGCTGTTAACAGTGAAATTGAGTCCATCATGCATAATCATACCTGGGAGTTGGTAGACTTACCATCTGGTATAAAACCTTTAGGGTGCAAGTGGATTTTTAAGAAAAAGCTAAAGGCTGATGGATCAATTGACAAGTATAAAGCCAGATTAGTGGCTAAGGACTTCAAACAAAAAGAAGGTATAGATTTCTTTGATACCTATTCACTAGTAGGTAGAATAACATCTATAAGAATGTTAATCGCCTTTGCAGCCATTAACAATCTTGAAATTCATCAAATGGATGTTAAAACTTCTTTTCTGAATGGTGAATTAGATGAAGAAATATACATGGAACAACCTGATGGATTTATTGTTTCAGGACAAGAAAAGAAGGTGTGTAGACTTGTTAAATCCTTATATGGATTAAAGCAAGTACCTAAGCAATGGCATATAAAATTTGATAATGTTATGTTATCAAATGGATTCAAAATAAATGAATGTGACAAATGTATATATGCCTAAACCCTGCCTGAAGGGTATGTGATAATCTGCTTATATGTAGATGACCTGTTAATCATTGGTAGTAATACTAAATGATTAAACAGACAAAGAAAATGTTGATCAAACATTTTGATATGAAAAATATGGGTGTTGCAGATGTTATACTAGGGATTCGAATCACTAGAACATCTGAAGAAATAATATTATCTCAATCTCATTATATTGAGAATATATTAAATATAAAAAGTATGATACTAGCCCGGTAAAAACACCTGTAGATGTTAATCTACATTTGGCTAAGTATACTAGAGAACCCATATCTCAATTGGAATGCTCACATATAATTGGCAGTTTAATGTATGTCATAAATTGCACTCGTCCTGACATAGCATATGCTGTCAATAAGTTGAGTAGATTTACAAGTAATCCAGGTCCAAATCATTGGACAGCTCTAATAAGGGTATTATGATATCTGCGATATACCCTAAGTTATGGATTACATTATTCAAGATATCCAGCTGTACTAGAAGGATACAGTGATGCAAATTGGATATCTAACACAGAAGATACAAAATCTACAAGTGGATATGTATTCACCTTAGGAGGAGGTGCTGTGTCATGGAAGTCTTCTAAGCAAACATGTATAGCTCGATCCACTATGGAATCTGAGTTTATTGCCTTAGAAAAGGCAATTGAAGAAGCAGAATGGCTTCGAAATCTTTTAGAAGAAATTCCATGTTGGCCAAAGCCTGTGTCTGCAATATGCATACATTGTGATAGTCAATCAGCAATATGCAGAGCACAGAATAAGATGTATAATGGTAAGTCTAGACATATACGTCGCAGACATAATACCATTAAGTAGTTACTTGAAATAGGTGTAATTTCTATTGACTATGTTCAGTCAAAGAAAAACCTAGCGGATCCATTAACTAAGGGGTTACCAAGAGATCAAGTAAACTGTTTATCGAGGGGAATGGGTTTAAAACCTATAACTGAAAAATCTTCATAGTGGATACCCAACCTAGCTGACTGGAGATCCCAAGATCTAGGTTCAAAAGGGACAACTAAATTATGAAGAGACTTGATAGCACTAAGGATGTACAATCCTACTCATTCCTATGATAATTGGTGCTACCTGCTAAAGGTATTAGGATAAGCATTGCTTTTAATGATTCTTATGACATGAACATCATGTGGGGTATAGCAGGATACTTTTAATAAGAATCACCTATGTGCGTGTGAACTAGCCAATTCTATGAGAATTTTAAGGTTTAATTCTCTGAAGCACTCATGAGACCAGGAGTTGTTCGGGGCCAAAATGAACACAACCATGAGAACCAAAAGAATGCTCGGGAAGAAGTTGCGTGATTGTTATTGTCTTAGTTTACACAAAACGTTGAAAGGTTCAAGACATCATGTTTACCTTTTAGCAAGTAAACTCGATAACAACTCACTAAGGAATGTTCAAAGCCACAAGCTACCTATCCCGATACAACTTAATCCCATTATACTCTCTTTAGTGTGTCTGCATATTCATTTGCATTAAAATCCTTTTATGTGGCGGTTTGCCTTTGCTGATCTTTGATGATCTTTGATCTAAGTCCAATTTCTATTCATGTGGAGGATTATTGGGTAATGGGCCAAAATAGACCCTAAATACCCTAATGGGCCTTGAAAGCCCATCTCCGCCCTTTAGTGTGTGAATAAGAAATTGCGGGGACATTTAGTCCCATATCGAAAAAATCAAGAAAGGAAGGTTCACTTATATGGAAACAACTTCCTTGAAGCTTAGTTCCTTAGGCTCACCACAAGTGGAGAGCTTGAGGGTGATGCGCTCGTGCTCGTGCACGCGCACGCGCATGTGCGAAGGGCGCAATGGGCGCTTTGTAGGCGCACTTTGCACTTCGCACGTGCGCATAGTCGCGAGGAGCTTGAGGGGCTTTAAATTTTTTATAGATCATGAGGATCCGACAGTGGAGACTGATCGGATCAAGATAAAGGGCTGAGATCAATTGACCGTTGATCATCGGATCAAGATCATAACTGATCGTTGATCGATCGGATGAAGGGTCG
This sequence comes from Calamus simplicifolius, assembly GCA_900491605.1. Taxonomy (NCBI): domain Eukaryota; kingdom Viridiplantae; phylum Streptophyta; class Magnoliopsida; order Arecales; family Arecaceae; genus Calamus; species Calamus simplicifolius. The sequence continues at coordinate 1,544,336 of UESW01003976.1, read as the reverse complement.
AGATGCGGTGATCAAATCATGATCCAATGGCTCACACCTGTCGGTTGACCAGTCAACAGGATGGTTGGTGATAAGGCACCCGTTCGATCGTCGGTTGGTGATAAGGCACCCGTCCGATGTACGGTTGGAGATAAGTCAACGGTCTGATCATGAAAAGGCATATCAAAGACGTGCAACTGCCTATCTGATAACGTGATCATCAAATCACAATGATGAAAAGACTTATCAGGATGAGGATAGGCTTATCTGATCGGCTGATCTTCAGATCACAGCCATGAAAAGGTTTATCCGATCGCCTGATCTGAATATCACGATGTCTAAAGGGCATATCAAGGGTGATAAGCCCTTAACCCTCACATCCTTCGATCAAAGAATTTAAATTAAATTAAATTCGTAGGGTTGCTTCTAAGGGCACCTAAAAACCTATAAATAGGACCCTAGACCCTCTCATTTCAATAATCCCAAACCATTCCGAATTGAGTTCAATCTGAATCAATTCTAGTCTTCTCCTCTCTTAGGCATTTGCATACTTTCCTAAGGGTAGTATAGCAATAGTGCATTAAAAAGAGAGTAGCATTCTTGGTTCGATATTTTTGATGAATTGTAGTGCTGCTTTCATCAAAAGAAGACTGTTGTATCCTGGGAGACAATTGTCATACTGACCGTGAGCACCATTGCGGGACGAAATTATCTTAAGGACATAGAGTGTAACTCTAGCCTCAGTCTGATAGAATAGGTAGCCACCATCTGCCAAACACTCACCAACAATCAATACACATGCCAATATTTTATCCAAAGTTACGGTGCTGCAAAGCCTATTGCATCGATGAAGCCATTAGAGATCATTTATAGAGAGGGAGCATAACAATGTCCCAGTTCGAGCCTCCACTCCATCATAGTTCACAGCTAATAAACAATCATGATGCTTGGAATGTGACATTGATTCATTCGATTCTACATTTGATAGCTCTTATAACATAACATTGAGATTTGCAAGAAATGAAAAACCTTAAGAACTAACCTTAACCTACATCCCCAAGGCAGAGGTCCCTGTAGCTAAATTTTTAATCAGTGGGTCAATAGAAGCACCTGTGCAAATATAGTTACGGAAACTAAAGTGGTTAGACGGAATCCAAATAGTGCATCTAATAATTGGCTTGAGAAGATAAATGACCAAATGGATTAGCTAGATAATAAGTGAACAAGGAAATTATTTGCCTAATGCTCTATTTGGATGGAGAGAAAAGTGGGAGGAAAGAAAACTGGAAGGAGAGAAAAGTGGAAGGAAAGAAAATTGAAGAGAAAATATCTTCTCTCATTCTGTTTGGATGAGTGGGAGGAAAATAAAGAGAGAGAAAAGTTGATAATTTATAATGACAATAATATCCTTATTATAAATGATTAAAAAATGCATCCATTGTTTTCTTGGAAGGGTCAATATTGGAATGAAAAAAAATGAAAGAGCATTTTTGAGTTTTTTCTCCGAAATCTCTTCGGTTTCGGAGAGAAAACTTTTATGTGGGCCCACCACTTTTTCCTTCTGTTTTTTCCTCTCGTTTTCTTTCCTCCCTACTTTTCTCTCCATCCAAATAAGGTAAATTTTATTTTCTCTCCTGTTTTCTCTCCTAATTTTCTTTCCTTACTAATTTTCTCTCCATCCAAACAAAGGCTAAAGCAAGTAGTTGGTGCAGTTATTCTCAGTTCGGATCACCGGATCATTGATTCAACCATCGGGTCATCAGTTGAACCATCAATTTAATTATTTTAATATAAAATATATTTATATTAATAAAAATTAATTTTTAATAAAATGGACATAAGAATACTAATTTTTACAATCTTCTTCTTTTTTTAAGGAAAAAAATCTTTTTTGGTATCTTATTTAATCTCTAAAATTCACTTACTTTCAATCTACTTATCCATTTAATCTGATTTAACTTTTTTATAAAAAAAGAAAAAAAAAGTTAAAAAATTCTATTTGAGTTTCTTTATTTTCATCATTTTTTCTTTATATCTATGTTTTCCTGTCTTAATTCCCATAAAGTTTCCATTTGACTCCTATAAAGTTTCTACATTTCTACTTTTTTTATTCTCTCTCATCAATGCTCTTTCTTTGCTGATCCTCATTTCTTTCTTCATAAAACTTGTGATCATTCCAATGGAGAAAAGATTGTTGAAATAAAGAGAGGATATTGAGAAACAATGGCTTCACTTTTTTATTTATTAGGAGTGAATATATATATACACAAAATTAGGTATACAAAAATAGAAAACTATTCTATAATTATGGTTAATTCTCTAATAATGGTTAGAATTTAAAATTTAAAAAAAAGCTGGACAAAGATAGAAAACTATTCAAAAATTATGGTTAATTCTTTAATAATGGCTAGAATTTAAAATTTAAAGAAAAACAGTACAAAGATAGAACACTCAGATTGGTCCAGTCCAGTTTTAACAACTATGGATGAGAGTGTTAATGGTATTGCGAAGGCTATTTAGCTGGACAAGCAACCATAAGTGATGGTGGAAGCTGAGCTCAATTATTTGAAAGAGGGTTCAGCTATCGACCATATATATAGGATTAGGACTATAAAGGCGGGTGCTGCTAAAATTTTGTGCAGTAGGAACATCAACAATGTTTATAGAAAGCCGACTGATGACCTTAATTACATGTGGATATTAATAAGGTTTCACCAATTGTCTACATCAATCTAGAGAGCATGCGTGAAGAGGTAGGACAAAAGTAATTGTGGCAACCTCCAATCTATGGTTGTTCTCGTCCACACCTATCGCCACCTTGATCTTGATCACGACTTCTCCAAGATGGCCTCATTCGATTCCCTCAGCCTCTCCCTTGTTAACCCCATCATCAATACTATAATTATCCTCAACAAAGCTAGCTTCTACGTCAATTGCTTTATCTTCAACTCCAATACCCTTACCTATCTCTCTTCCAACTCCCTCCCTTTCCTCATATCATGTTCCCCTTCTAACTCAATCACGATTCTATTAAAACCCCTAATCTTCTTTCCCCTTTCAACATCTTCATCGATGACATTGATCTTGGTGTTATGGGCACCGATGTTGAGGGAAAAAGGAGACATAAATGGAGGATCAAGAGATGTGGAAAAGACTTCCAAGAAGGCTACAGAGGGAAAGGGTATTTTTTGACGCTAGTGGTATTAGGTGGCAAATGAACTGCAGGGTGAAATTGGATCAACACGTTACTCAAAAGATTTAATTAAAAATATTTAAAATCAAAGTACATTGGTGCAAATCGATCTAGTAAGAGAGGTTGTTTCTCAAATTTTTCTAAAAATTCAATATAGTTGCATAAAATTAAATATAGTTGCATGTTTTATTAATTTGAACTTTGTTATCATGTGAACTAATCAATTTATCTCAAGGGTTAAAATATATAGCAGATGAATATATAGTGTATATTAAGCTTAATAAATATATGTTTGAATTCTTTAAAATTCTAGTGACACGTGAAGGTGACCGAATTGATGGATTAAAGTTGTGCCTACATACAGTGAAAGAAATGCAATTAAAAATTTAAAAAATAAACAAATAAATTTTAAATCTTATTTAAATTTTTTTTCTTCATTATTTACATTGTTTTGGATCAGATCTAATATTTTGATAAATTTAACAATTAAATCTTATCTGATTATGTTAAATTTTTTAACTAAATCAAAAATTCTGATGGATCTTTGGACAGCAAACTCTTTGCTTTCTAATTATGTTGAACTCTTTAACTGAATCAAAAAATTTTGCAAACTCTGGCCAAGAAGATCGCAGACTTCTTTCCCTCAGAAATTAGCCTCACGTTCTTCTTTTCAAGGCTACATCGAAAGGAGGGATAAATAGACAGTTAGATGAGAATGCTCGAAATGCATATCCGTCTGCAATAAATTCAAAGATCAAATTTTTAAATCATAGTATTTTTAGAAGAGAGAGACTATGGAGTTTATCCTGATCATATTTATTTTACTGGTTTAGAACAAAAAATATTTTCACTAAATAAAACCAAACTAAAAGAATACTTGAGTGGTTAAGGAAGAAAATTTAAATATTTTGCACACAAGTGGTCATAAAGAAAATTATTCACATATATAACTCATACCATACAAAATATTCGCATCTAGGCGTATGATCGAATCGATCATTTATGATATGTATCTTTAATTTTTAATTTTTAAAAATATATATCATTGACCATCAACCCATGAACGATACATGACACATCAATATATATAAAAAATTGCCGATGATCATATACAAAATAAGTCTTGGATAGAATACAATATTGGCAAACAATTGACTTTTCATAACACTCATCTAACATGCCTTGTGCATTAATCGTTGTATTTTTTCTCTAATTAATTGCATCTAATTATTCACTCTATAATCATACAAACTTTTGGCTATATTAATGGCTATGGATTATATGTTTGATTTTCGCAATACAATTCAAGGCTCTCAAGAACTTGCCCCCTTTTTTTTGACTACAAAAGATTATTCTTTTAATTTAAAAGGAAAATTTTTGAAAAACTCATGTTACAAGAAGAAATCATATTATATTAGAGGAAAAAAATGATTTGGAACTTCTCTCATATATGTCGTATTTCAATACCTTCTCGTAATCCACACACCAATTGAGGAAATGTAAGTTGCATCTATTTTAAGATTATAGTAACAACAAAGCTTTAAATGAACCTTAAAAATATTTAAAAAAATAATAAAGGAATATTCTGTCAAACATGCCCATTTATGGAATAAATATTCTAAAAAAGCTGAAGTAATATGATTTAGAATAAGTTACATTTTATTTTTGCTCTTTTTTAATTAAAATTATTTCAATAGGAAATAAAAAAATCAAATAGTAAAGAAACAATTGTTTCAACTTTCATGAGTAACTAGCTTTATTTTATTTTTAATATATTCATCAACCATAAGCAACCCAGTGGCATCATGCTAAGCTAAATGATATGTAAATTCCTATCTATCTCTATTTAATCATTATTCTCCGGAGACATGTAAGGACCGCGCCTATAAAATGGAGGGGAAAAAAAAACTTCCAACGCTCATCCTCCACATTGACTTGCCTTTTTAATCGGCGTTCCAATATTTTTTGCATTCTTCAGCCACTCTGAAAGGCTAATTCCCTGCCTACATCTTTAGGATTTGTTAAAATTAACTTTAATGAAAGTGTGCAAAGCAAACTTACTGGATCATCTTTTGTGATTGAGTAGTCTGATGAAGCTATGTTGGTGACAGGGAGATTCGGTCTTCTTGACTCTTCTGTTACTTTTGCCGAGCTGTATGCTACTTGAATGATATTTTCTATGTCATTCATAGCCTTGGCGCCCGCAATCTTATAATTGAGAAGGATTATATTACTGTTATTCGTTGGCTTCGACAGAACTCTTTCAATCATCTGCCAATCAACCCCTTAATTTGCGATATTCAGTCTACTCTTCAGGAGGCTTACCGCGCCCAGATTTGATATATCTATTATGAAGCCAATTCAACGACAGACTGGATTGCTGTCTGAGTGGTCCATCACTCTGGGTTTTGAAGCTAAAAGCAAGAAGACCCATATCCTCTTGTTCTTATATAAATTTTTTTTTCAGATATATCATATTTAACTCGTTCTAAAACAGTACTATGATCATCCGTCTGTATTAAAAAAAAAAAAACTAATTTCCCTTCTCGAACCACATCAGCCGGGGCCATAAACATCTGAAAGTTAACGTCTCAGCATTAACTCCAAATTGCCTTTTTTTTTTTTTTTTAAGAAATCGCTTTGAGTCTATTAATTAGGTAGAAGTTGGCACATGGATTTGGTCAAGAAAAGAATATGGTGTACGAACTAAATTGCGTCTTACTGGAAATTAGGGAGACGTGAGAAGCTACGCTTAATTCGTCACGTTAATGATTGTGTATGCAAAAATTATATTAGCTCAACGACGTAGCATCACTAAGTCCACATCTGGCCTCCGTAACTTTGGTGTTTTAAGCTGTAAAAAATTAAAGTGGCAAGGAAATAATAATACATGCCCAAGCCATTACAACCAAGCTCGCATAAGGCAGAGTGATTCTATTGGAGCGAACTCGGTCGAAAACTGCCATCGCTCCGCAGCCTCCGCCCATCGTGGGATTCAAAGTTGTTATTTATAAAAATTATGACGATTGTTATTTATAAAGAAAGTGTAGTAAGAAAGAAACAATTGGCAGTAATGGAAAACTAGCAACCGTGTTGTCCAAATCCTTGTTTATCTTAATAAAGTTATTTTTTCCAAGTGGTGTTTTTTTTAAGCAAAAACAAAATTTTGAAGTTTCCAACGATAATAGTACTATCTTAGATAGAAGCAATACAAATACAGTCTTCCATGGAAAGATTAACAAGCGCTCAGTCAGCTCCCAATTTTTCCGATTCCATGGGGTCAAGCAGTTCTAAGCCGATAGAGCTATCGCCTCTTAGGCGCTAGGAGCTATATGGTAGCACAGTTGCACCGAGTTCAGCTCTCCGCGCATCTCGTCGATTCTATTGCTGATAGGAAACTTGACGAGTAGACCTTTAGTGGAGATGATTGCGTCAAGAAGGTTCAAACCAGATCATCCGAGTATGGCGTGATGGAGCCAGTTGACCCCATGGAGAATAAAAAATTTATTGGACAGCCCCAAAGGCCGACACCTCCAAGACCATCGGCCCCAGCTCCAAGACCGACGGCCCCAAAGGCCGACGGCTCCAAGACCGACGGCCCAAAGGCCGACGGCTCCAAGACCGACGGCCCCAAAGGCCGACACCTTCAAGACTGTCAGCCCCAAAGGCCGACAGCTCCAAGACCGGCCCCAAAGGCCGACACCCCCAAGACCGGCGCCTCCAAGGCCGGCACCTCTAAGACTGTCGGTCCCAAAGGCCGACAGCTCCAAGACCGGCCCCAAAGGCCAACACCCCCAAGCCCGGCGCCTCCAAGGCCGGCACCTCCAAGACCGACAGCCCCAAAGGCCGACGGCTCCAAGACCGATGGCCCCAAAGGCCGATCCACAAACCACGGACGGCCTCCTCCTACACGGCCTGTCACGGACCAAGCTATTTGTAGAGGCCCGGATGAGGTAAAGACGCGGCATTGACACGGCGTTGCCAAAACAAAGAACACGGAAGCCAAAACAGAGGACGCGGAAGCCATAAACAAAATCTGAATAAATCCTTCATAAAATTCAAATTCCTTCTAAAGAATTTAATTCTCTTAATTTGATAACTTCCAATCTAATCTATTCTTTAATTGATTGAGGAAAGGGTTGGAATTTGAATAGAGAAGAATCGGCTGAAAGAAAATAGAAAAACGCTGAGAAGACGATGAAGTCGGCAATGTATTTGCCGTTTTACTTTGAAATCCGTGCTAAATCCTTATAAAATCAATTTCGAGCTCGTTTTAAGTCCGATTCGAGTGTCGTTTACGTCATTAAATCCCTAAAATCAATCTCTTTAAATTGATAAAGTTTTATTTATAATATTATATATAAAATATTAACTAATAATAGATACGTTAAATTATTAATTAATTGGTTTAGTAATAATTATTTATGCATTTATCACTCCCCCCAACTTGAATCTTACTCGTTCTCGAGCAAATAAGAAATTTAGAAATATGTACCAAGCTAGTCCAAGAATTGATAGTTATCTTATAGTTCTTTTTTTTTTTTAAAGATCATAAGGGAGGTACTTCATTGGATTATTAAGTTTTTTTTTTAGTGATAAAGTGTAGTCCATAAGAATTTATAGAAGTCTTTCTTTACCAACTTTCCACTTCTCTGATTAAGTCTTCTAACTTAATTTGGGTTGGGTGTAATGTCTTTTGTAATTTGGTTCTTTATTTATTTATTTATTTATATGTAAAGTCAGTGCAATGTCCTAACCCCTTGCTTTCTAATTAACCCTTGTAGCGAGCTTTAGGCCAATGGCTCCCAAACCAATTGGTTTTAGGGCATTAGGTGTAAAACACCCCTCGGACTTACTTACTCGAGTTAAAAAGGCTTTAGGTAGGACTAACTTTATTTAGGTTCTTTTACATTCCCACCTTTTTACGCGAACAACATCACTTTCTTAGGTGACGGGACTCGGTAACTCAGTGAAAAATGCTAAGAACCTAATCTATTGACTTTAAGAGAGATTTTTTTTTTTTTTTTTGAATAACATTTTCATCCATACCCTTATTAAGTAGATTGTACTATTAAGATCAGTGGTCAGGAGGGTCTGAAATTATTCTAAAAATTATTATGGGCTAAACCCTACCTTTATTAGGTTTTCTTAATAATTTATTCCTCAGTATTTCAATAATAATAATAATAATAACAATAATCTAACCATTAATTCATTAATAGACTGCTTGATTAACTTCAAATCGAAACACATCTGATTATAGTTTTACTCGAGGATTTATTCTTTTTCCTCTCCCCCCCCCAACTTAATTTCCATTGTCCCTAATGGAAGAAAAATTAATTAATTTCAAGGAAAGATACTACCTGGTAAAGTATTTGAAGGTTGAAAGTTTCATTGTTGCCATCTTCTTTCAATCTGCTTATGTTGCTTTTCTCTGGTCATACTAAAAGAACACACTAAAAGAACAGAAAGTTAAAAATAACTAATAAACTAGGTTGCCTCCCAAGAGCGCTAAGTTTAAAGTCTTCAGCCAGACTATGCTACTTATTATGATAGTGTTGGGTTCACAAGATCAATTGATTCAACAATTTCTCCATCATTAATTTCTTCTATATATGGTTTCAAACGTTGGCCATTTACTTTGAATGTATTTCCTTGCTTGGGGTCTTTAAGCTCTACAGCTCCATGGGGAAATACTTGAGTTACTATAAAAGGTTCATTCCATCGTGAACGAAGTTTTCCAGGGAAAAGGTGTAATCTTGAATTGTAAAGCCATACTTTTTGATTTGGTTCAAAATTTTTTCTACTAATAAATTTGTCATGATATGCCTTGGTTCATTCTTTATAAATTTTTGAGCTCTCATATGCCTCATTTCGTAGTGCCAAGGAGAGCAAAGCTTCAGGCGGGTTGCTGTCCGCCAAGCAGATCAGCAAGGGCCTACGCAAAGGAGAGCAAACTTATGTTGCAGCGCTGATCCAGGTTCAGCCCGATGCGGTGGAGGCAGAGATGGTGCCCGCGCAGGTGGGGGAGGTGCTGAAGGAGTTCGCCGACTTGATGCCGGGAGAACTACCGAAGGAGCTTCCGCCAAGGCGCGCGCACGACCACCGCATCGAGCTGGAATCGGGTGCGCGTGCTCCAACAAAAGCTCCCTATCGCATGGGGCCGGCCAAACTGAAGGAGCTGCGCTCTCAGCTGGATGAACTGTTGGCGGCCGGGCTGATTCAACCATCGCGCACGCCATACGGAGCACCGGTCCTCTTTCAACGGAAGAAGGACGGATCGTTGAGGATGTGCATGTACTACTGCGCGCTCAACAAGGTGACTGTGAGGAACCGATACCCGGTACCCAACGCCGCAGACCTTTTTGACCGGCTTGCGAAGGCGGAGTACTTCAGCAAGCTAGATCTTCGCTCCGGCTATTGGCAGGTGAGAATTGCGCCAGGTGATGAATCAAAAACGACGTGCGTGACTAGGTATGGCTCCTTTGAGTTCCTAGTCACGCCCTTCGGCCTAACCAATGCACCAGCAACCTTCTGCAACCTGATGACGGACGTCTTATACAACTTCCTATATGACTTTGTCGTAGTCTACCTAGACGACATAGTCATCTACAGTGGAGATCTGCAGCAGCATGTGGAGCATCTGAGGCGCGTGCTACGGAGACTTCGAGAGCACCGCCTCTACATCAAGAGGGAGAAGTGCGCATTTGCACAGACCGAGATTTCCTTTCTCGGGCACATTGTTGGCCACGGCGCAATTCGGATGGACAGCGCCAAGGTCCGGGCCATCCTGGACTGGCCAGCACCGACTGCAGTTAGCGAGCTGCGATCATTCCTAGGGCTCGCTAACTATTACCGGAGGTTCATCAAGGGTACTCGGCTTTAGCAAGCCCCTTGACCGACTTGCTCAAGAAAGAGCGAAGGTGGGAGTGGTCCTCAGATTGCGAGGAGGCCTTCGGTAGTCTGAAGACGGCGCTTTCTATGGAACCGGTCTTGCAGGTACCCAAGTTTGAAGATCGTTTTGAAGTGCACACGGATGCATCCGACCGTGCGCTTGGCGGAGTCTTGATCCAGGCGGGCCACCCTGTGGCATATGAAAGCCGAAAGTTCAAAGATGCAGAGACGAGGTACTCAGCACATGAGAAAGAGATGACGGCGGTCTTTCACTGCTTGGAGGTATGGTGCCACTACTTGTTGGGGACGAAGTTCAAGATCATCACCGACAATGTCGCCAACACCTACTTCAAGACTCAACGCAAGCTGACACCAAAGCAAGCTCGGTGGCAGGAGTACTTGGCAGAGTTCAACTTCGATTGGGAGCATCGGCCCGGACGTCAAAATCAGGTGGCCGACGCCCTGAGCCACCAAGCCGTGCAGGAGTATGTGGCTGCTGTGGCCACTATCCAGGCGAGCATCAGCGACCGTGTCCGAAAGGCAGCCCAGACGGACGCGGAGTATGCGAGGCTGATGCGCGACACATCGAGCAGTACGGTGAGGCGCTTCTGGATCCAGGATGGTCTGCTCCGCGCTAAGGGAGGCAGACTAGTCATGCCGAGGAATGAAGCCCTGCGGCGCGACCTTTTAAAAGAGTCCCATGACTCAAAGTGGGCGGAACATCTGGGCATGGAATGGATGTACGCCCTACTATCTCGCGACTTCTATTGGCCAAAAATGTGGAGAGACGTGGAGGCATATGTGCGCAGCTGCTTGACATGCCAGATGGACAAGGTGGAACGCAAGCGGCCGGCGGGACTGCTGCTGCCTTTGCCAGTCCCGGCGCGACCGTGGGCGTCCGTCTCGATGGACTTCATCATGGGGTTCCCAGAGGTGGACGGCAAGCGAGCGGTCTTCGTGGTGGTCGATAGGTTCTCGAAGTATGCCATCTTCATGGCAGTACCCGAGACATGCACAGCTGAGATGTGTGCGGGGTTGTTCTTCGCCAATGTAGTCAAGTACTTCGGCTTGCCAGGCGATATTATCAGCGACCGAGATGTTCGCTTCACGGGTAAGTTCTGGACCACTCTTTTCCAAATAGTGGGCACAGACTTGAAGTTCTCCACGGCGTATCACCCCCAGACGGATGGCCAAACCGAGAGGGTGAACGCCTTGCTCGAGGAGTACTTGCGGCACTTTGTGACCACAAGTCAGCGCAATTGGCTGGAGTTGCTGGACGCGGCGCAGTTTTCATATAACCTCAACCGGTCATCAGCAACAGACGAGAGCCCAGCTGAATTGTGCCTAGGCTACCAGCCTAGGACACCCTTGGAGGTGGCGCACTCTTACGACGGACTGTGCCCCACGGTGCATCTCTTCGCGCGAGACAGGACCGAGCGCATCGCCAAGGCCCGCGACAGCCTCGTGCGAGCGGCCATGCGGATGAAGATGCGCGCAGACACGCATCAGCGACAAGTGGAGTTCCAGGTTGGAGATTTGGTGATGCTGAAGATCACGCCCTACCTTATGAGAAAGTCTACGAAACGGAAATTTCACAAGGCTCTTCTACCAAGGTATGATGGTCCATTCAAGGTCATTAGGCGTGTGGGAGAGGTGGCCTACAAGCTAGCCCTACCGGCGAGATTGAAGATCCACCCAGTTTTCTATGTCAGCTTCCTAAAACCCTACCATGGAGATTTGATGCCAGACGAGATAGAAGTGCCGGGCAGGCTGCGCCCTGCCATCCGACCAAGGTTTGCAAGGAGAATAAAGAGGATCCTAGCGGACAGGAAGGTGGGCACGAGTCAAGGACCCCAGTACACGGAGTACTTGGTGCAGTGGCATGGAGAGGATACAACCGATGCCACCTGGAGGCGGGTAGATGAGCTTTGGCAGTTCGAAGATGATATCCAGGCCTACTTGCGGGAGAGCGCGATGGGGACGTCGGCGCCTTCAGGTGGGGGAGGATTGTCACCGCCCCAGTAGAGCGCGCGGCCAGGAGGGCCGTGGCACAGCCCGCGCGTGCGCAGGCGCGGGCAAAGCAAGCGTCCGAGGGCTTGCGAGGTTGGCAGCTGACGTGCGATGGGATGCGCACGGCCAGCCATGGAGGGCGCGAGGTTGGTGAGCTCCATTTCAGCACAGCGCAGCAGCGAGCGAGGTTGGCGAGCGGTGCGCCAGGCCAGATGCACGTCCATTCCCAGACGCGACGGCACGCGTGGACGCAGCATCGAGCACGCCGGATTTCAGCACGGCGAGCAGGGGCCAAGACCGATGGATGTCCTACGCTGAGCGGATCTACCTCTTGGGCGGCATGGCGGCAGGCGTACGGCGCACGGGATGGCAGGAGGCTAACCCTACGCACGCGGACCCTGGTGATCGATGGGCGCGTGGGCTGGCAGGGGGTCAGCCCGGCGCGTGCGCTCAGCCCGACTGGCGGGCAAGCCGGGCAGCGTCAAATCCGAGCGCAGATTGTGCGCCCAGATTTGAGGATGGCGGGCTGGCGAGCGACAAAGTTGGGCGGATATCTCTCGCCCAGATTGGAGGAGACCGAGCGGCTGGCAGACTTCCAGATTAGGAAGGCGGATTCCAGATAAGGAAGGCAGGCGCAGATTGGCAACCTCAAGCGATTCTAGAAGGATTCCTAAATCTAGAAGGTGGCGCGCAGGTTGGCAAGCGATCAACATGATTTAAGGAAGAGATAAGGGTAATATTATCTTATCCTACCAGCCTTCCATATCAGCCAGCAACCGATCGGGTAAGGGGAGAAAATCAAGGAGAAGATTAAGGGGATCTTGCCTTATCTTTCTATCCTTCCAGCTATGGCGTGAGTTATCATCAAAGGGAGCCGGCGCCTATTTAAGGAGGACCTAGGTCAACATGGGAGGCAATTCGCAGAATCCAAGAGAGAGGGATTCGAGTCTTCTTCATCCACCATACGAGCGAGCTTAAGGAGGAAGAAGGAGCACGAGCATCTGCTGAGGATTTATCCTGGGGTGTTCACGGGCTGCGGGTGAGTGCTTTGTAGCCTAAGGCAGGGTGAGAGAATTGTGAGGTTCTTCATCTTGTATCCTCTTTGTTATTGTTAATAAAAGGGGTTGGGATTATTCCCGTAGATAGCTGTGTTGCTGGTTGTCATTGTGTTCGGTGGAGTGGGTGTGTTCATTGCATGCGCTATCTTTTGGTGACGCTGACTTAGCGTAGGGGCGCTAAGGCCGGACGCCTACAAGGACGCTTCCGAAAAAAAAAAAAAACCTATACCTTGTGGGGGTGTCAAGGAGGTATGTCCTCGCTTCAGGGCCAAAGTCACCACAAAATCATCGAGGTGGTAGACCTCGAGAGCCGCCGTTTTGAAGCAGGCCACAAAATCTTTTAAAGATTCTTCGTCCTTCTATCTAACAGAGAGCAAACTATCCGCCACTCGAGGAATCCTTGGACAGGCTTCAAAGTGTGAAGGTCCTCTCCAATTGTCGGAAGGAGTTGATGCTGTATGAAAGTAAGCGAGAGTACCAAGCATGCACAGCTTTTTGTAGAGTGGCGGGAAAGGCAATACATAGAAGGGCGTCAATCACCCCTTGAACCTGCATGAGAGCCTTATAGATTTCAAGATGATCAAGCAGATCCGTAGTGCCATCATATGGATCTAACTGAGGGAGGCGAAACCTAAAAGAAACATGCTCCTCCATAATGCGGCGAGTTAGGGGGGGACCAGTATTATATTCCACCTCCAGTTGGTTGTTTAGCTTGCGGCTGAGCTTTTTCAATCGCCAATAGTACTTATCCAGGCATCTCTCTGCCCTATGGTTGATGTCCTCACCCCTCGACTCCTCCCACGACAAATATAGTTCCTCTTTTTCTTGATATTTTTGTTCTTCTTTTCAAACGGACGAATCCCCCCTTGCCATGCGCAGCCATGGCCCGGCACGGCCACGGCGCACGCCCAAAGCCTCCATGCGGCCAGCACCTGCACGGCCAAGGCACACGCTCGGCCATGGCCCGACGCGGCCAAGAGCATGCGCGGCCAGGCATGCGTGCGGCCATGGCCCGGCACAGCCATGCGTGCGCATGGTCAAGGCCCGCACGGCCATGGACCGGCACGGCCATGGCCCGGTACGGCCATGCGCCTCTGCAGCCATGGTTTGCGCGGCCAACCTCACGTGGATGAAACTGGGTCTGACACTTAGCCTCCTACTATTCGGTATGCTGAGGATGCCCCCCATTGTAACTAGTGGAAGCCTCTTAAGCACGCGTCACCACCATCGTCGTATTTTTTCTTTTTTTTGAGGGGACGAGGGCTCGTAGAGTCATGAGCTGTTGATAGACTCCTACCTGGCACGCCAGTCTGTTGAAGCTTGATCACCTTTCATGAACGACGGCGGTAGAGTCATGAGCTGTTGATAGACTCCATCCTTCACCGGAACCTGCAAGAAGTCCCGAGTGCCGGATATTCCAACAGGGACCTTTTCACGCTCAAGTTAGTGATTTGGATCATAGCTGTGAGCTTAAGAAAGCTCGAAAGAGAGAGAGCTAGGGTTGAAAGTTCTCTTGAGTGCTTAAGTGTTCATACCTCGTCAGGGGTCTCTCTTATTCGATTTATGGATGATCATCAGTTCCAAGGCATCGCTACCTAGCGATGGGAGAGCCATATGGAGTTCAGCGGTAGAGATTGTCTTTCTTGCAGAATATCAAAACTAGCAGGTTTGGTCCCATGTGATCTGAGTAGCCGCAGTTGGTAGGTGTGCCGAGTTGGTTGGCCGGTCTTGTCAGATATATGGGCCGCAAATGGTTGATAGGCCAAGTCTTGTCAGATGTGTGGACTGCAAACGATTGATGGGCCAGGTCTTGTCAGATCTATGGGCTGCAGACGATTGATGGGCCAGGTCTTGTCAGACGTATGGGCTGCAGACGGTTGGTTGATCAGATCTTTTCAGACGTATGGGCCGCAGATGGTTGATTGGCCAGATCTTTTCAGATGGTAAATCATATGAAACACCCTTACTTCACAGATTCTATCAGAACCGGCTTCGAAAGGTCGAGGCCGAATCCAGAGGCCAACTTGAGAAGCCAAGGCCGAATCCAGAGGCTCAGGCTGACTTGTAAAGCCGAATCCGGAGGCCGACGGAGGTCAAAGCCGAATCCGATCATTAACTTAAACGTGGCCTTAGTATTGCCCGATCTTATCATCTAAAGGCCTCCAGATCTTTCCGCGGCATATGATACCATGTACCCAATCAAGACAAAAGAGATCCAGTCAAAGAGCAAATAGTTGCAGAATTCCCAAACTTCCATGATCATAATTACAAACACATAGGTGATGATGACGTCCACAGGCACCCCAACCACGACCCGGCCAGATTTAGGGGTTTCGTAGTCATGAAGAACCCATATCAGATAATATATGGTCCACATACTTAACATGATCACAGATATTTGCAAGATATAGAAAATTATGGGATACTTGGTGTAATAGAGGTCATATAAGAATTCCAGCTCTACCTTGGTCAGCCAGAAGGCTCTTCTGTGGTCGCTGTCATTCATGAGGAGCCCACGGAAGACAAAGTCATAGGTCTTGGCATGGGTGGCTTCTGCAGCTGAGTGGTTGTTGGCAAAACCTTCGCCGCAGTAGCTTGAACAAAGCAAAGGAGAGGCACACACGCACACCTTTGAGGCGCCTTCCGTTCCCATCAGAGCGCAGCAGTCTCCCATCGCATTGCCAAACTTTGTCAATGATGATGACCTTGTTGTCCGTTATGTCGAGCCGCGGCAGGTAGTCCGGTGCTCGCGCTTTGATCTTCGCGTTATCTTCTCAGCTACGAGATATTTGTACCCTTTCAGCAGGATCGACCTCCTCGTGATTTGTGAGTTCGTGCTCATAGTTCATGTAGCTAGTCCGCAACTAGCTTCGTGTTTTCCGTCCTATACCGTCGACTGGCCCCTCGGAACCTGAGGATTCTTTGGATCATTTTCGCCATGGTTAAGCACCAAGCGCCCAAAGGGGCTGCTGGAACTTTGAGGGAGTGTTTGATAACTTTTTGGCTATCTCTGGATAAATGTACAGATAGCATTTATCAGAGGATAGCTGAGGGAATAAGCATCTTTTTGAAATTATCACTCTGCCATCAAGGGATAATTTTAGTTATTCCTAGATTTCCTAAGGAATAAGTTCAGGAGATAACCCATGGTTAAATATGGGTTATCCCTGGTTAAATATGGGTTATCCCCTCTAGTTAAACTTTTTCAGCACTATCCCATATAGTTATAGCATTTAGAGATAAGGGAGGGATATCTAGGGAATATCCCTCCTTATCCACCATATCAAACACTCCCTGAATCTTCGGGGAAGTAGGCAATAAAAGAGGCCACGTATATGTTGTTCATAAACTCCGTTTCAAACGTCCGAGGTGGTGGCGTGGAAGATAATTTTATAATTAATGTTAGTGCATGAAGTGTAAGAGTCCTAATCGATGAAGTCTAAGAGTCAGTATTTAGTGTTGTTAAAGTCTCATAGTTCTGATAAAGTCTAAAGCTTAGTAATTAATGTTGTTGAAGTAAAAAAAAGTCAGTAATTACTATTGTTGAAGTGTAGGAGTTTTGGTGAAATCTAAGGTTATGTTTGAAATAGGAAATAAGAGGGGATATCCAGGGGATATTTCTTCTTATTTCTAAATAGGGGATAAGAGGGGATATCCAGGAGATATCCCCTCTTATCCCCAAAAGCCAAAACTATAAGGGATAGCTGGGAATAAAGTTAACCAAAGGGATAATCCATGGTTAACCCATGGGATATCCCCTCAATTTATTCCCTAAAGAATGCAGGAATAGCTGGTTATCCCTCCAAATAAGAGTAAAAAAAAAGTTATCCTATGGATTTACCTTTTTGCATTTGATATGATCAATGGTATAGCCAAGGGATATCCCTAGGATAGCTAGGGGACAAACTCTATCCCGTACACTTATCCATGGATAATATTTTTTCTATCAAACGCTACCAAAAGCCATAGCTACGAAGGATAGCTGAAAATAAAGTTAACCAAAGGGATAACCCATGGTTAACCATGGGTTATCCCCTTAATTTATTCCGAATGCTGGTTATCCCTTCGAATAAGAGTAAAAAAAAGTTATTCTATGAATTTACCTTTTTGCATTTGATATGATCAATGGGATAACTCGGAGATATCCCTAGGGATAGCCAGGGGATAAATTCTATCCCGTACACTTATCCAGTGATAATGGTTTTTCTATCAAACACTACGAGTTCTTTGTATTCACAAGAAAAGTAAGAAAGGCTTCTCATGTATCTATAAAAGGCTAAATATTTTGAATTTTATGAATAAAAAAAAATTATTATATTATATTAAAAAAATATTATTCTCTCACTTCTATTATATTTCTTGAGCGTTATATTTAGCTTCAATCTCTATATACAATAAGACTTTCGTAGGTGATGGACAAGAAGATGTAGTCAGTCGACTCCATGATGCCAAGGGTGTAGCTCATTACCATCCACGGTCCAACAACCATTGGAGAAGAGGACTTTGGTTTACTTAGAACTATTAACTAATGAAAAAAAATAAGTAAACAGCTTTTAGAGGAATTTTAACAAATAGATTGTGAGCCCAAACAAATTATTGAAACTCAAATAGTTTTATTCATGCCTTTAAATAGGACTAATAAGGGGTAAAATTACCATCGCGCCAACACTTGTGTATATGGTAAAAAGGTTGAGACCACTTTTGATTTTTGGTCAGCCAGCTGTCACATTTAGAAAATAACAGAACTGATACACATCGGCAAGACCAAACCATCGTCAGACCAAGCTATCCTCAGACTGAATCATTCCAAACCATTCTCATGCCTCGGCGGGCCCGAACTATCTTCTTACCTCAGCCGGACCGAGGTATTCATATGCCTCGGCAGAGCCGAGGCATCCTTATATTTCCATCGGACCAAGGTATTCATATGCTTTGGCAGAGCTGAGTTATCCTCTTATATCTCTGCAGAATCAAAGTATTCTCGAACCTCTGCGGAGCCAGGCGTAGATGAATTTAAATTAATGATAGTTCGACAAGATTCTAGCCACGTAAGCCCCCAACGATCGTGAATGAAAAATTATGCCAATAATAACAGAAGTGGCCTAGAGCCTATAAAATCACCGAATCTTAAAGCATCAACTAGCCTGTCTAGCCATCGATTCTCTAACTAATCAGATACTGATACTACCAGCCTCATAACAAACTTGATTTGAATTTGATTCGAATCTTGACGTTCGAAGCTTCTCCCAGAGACCAAGCTGTGACTGATCCTGAACATGGGGAGCGTCGCTGTCACCCCGGCACGGCTGCACATCGAGATGAACCCGACGATGTTGCGCCAGCTATTCAGAGCTACCATCGTCGAACATATGTTGTAAAATCTCATTTTCTCTTTCACCAGCGAGTGAAGGGGAACCGAAGATCTGCCCTTAGGCTCTCTTTATAGAGGAAAACTCCGAGCCCTAACTGCTCCGAGACTCTCTGCTCAGATTATGGTATCCACAGAGCAACATCTCGAGGAACTCGGTACCTCCGACGAACCCTGTCCAAATTCTTCACGGTCATCACAGAGCCCTTCATATTTCAGAGTCGGAAGGAATAAATCTTCGAATGGAATCGCAAGAATCAAAAAAGGTGGACTGTTGGGGGAGGAGAAAAAAGGGTAGTTCAGTGGAGATGACCTCCCCCGCAGCCCTCCTTTTAAACTACCTCGGTGGAAGGGCAACGCGTCGTTGCCGAGAATTCCCAAAATCTCTGAGTTGTCGCATTTATGAAACCATCATTGCACGCCCCCC
>UESW01003976.1:1434776-1515949 GCA_900491605.1 Calamus simplicifolius | reverse complement strand
CATCCTCGACACTCTCTGTATGAGGACTGTCTTGCAGGTTCTATCCAAACGAGAGATCGGCATCCAGATCCAGAGTCAGACCGCATCCGAGTTAGAGAGCGAATTTCCGCAACAACAAGAACTAACAAAAAAGCAGAAAGCAACAAAATAGGAGAACTAAATGGAACTAAATCAAAGTGCTTTTCCATTACTAATAATCAACTAGAGAAAAAAATATATCACAAGAAACTGAAAGATATGGTCAAAATGCATAGTTATATAGGATTTAAATTAATCTCCATAGAAGAAGCTTGAGGACGAGGTTGGCGTGCCATCGGTATGTGAAGAAGAATAAGGTGAACACCAAGGCGAACATGGCGATGGCGCAGGATAGTACTTGTAACCGGAGTAAGGTCCCATAGTTGATTTTGAATCCCTCGCTGGTGTTTTGAATGAGGTCCATCTCAATGAAGCCCATCTCTGTACACGCGAACCGCTACTCTTTCTTCCTTGTGTTCCGTCCTTACCCAAATGAGATTGTGGTGAGAGAGCAACGATGCTTCACTATATTTATTCTCTTAATATAGCCTCGCTGAGCTGCGTAGAAAATCATAAGAGAGAATGATATAAGGCAAAACATCCCTCAAGTTTGTGAACCATTGCAATGTGGTTCTGCCAGCTACTTTCGCCTACCTAATCTCATCAAATTGCATTATGTGATGATAATTATATGCCAAATTTGTTCCAAACACCCTTGACTGCTTCGTAGCATTTATTAGTAGTAGAACTGTAGAAGTTTATGCCCTCTCCCCCCTATGCCGGTGCTACTGCCTTTGACCCCCCAACCTTTCGTACCCTCCTCCATTCTAATCGCTTCAACGATGCCATCATCATTCTTGATGATGTCGAAAAAGCATCTAAGCCTTGAGAAGCTACGGCCAATTGGATATTGCCAATTGATCAATCCCAACTCCGGGAAATCTAAATTCAATTGAATAAGCTTTACTACTCTCTCTCTCTCTCTCTCTCTCTCTCTCTATATATATATATATATATATATATATATATATATATATATATATATATATATATATCATTGCCCTCCTTCCCACACCACAAACGACACGAAATCTCCCTGTCCCCGCGTAACAAAGACATGAAGCCCGTGTTTGAATGGAGAGAAAAAAAGTAGGAAAAAGAAAAAAAATAGAGAAAAAAATAAAAGAGAAAATAAAATTTATTTTGTTTGAATAAAGAGAAAAGTAGAAAGAAAAAAAAAAAAAAAATAAAAGAAAAAAAAATGATAGATTTCATCTAAAAGTAAAGTGATGAGCTTCATCTAAAAGTTTTCTTTTCGAAATCAGAAGTTGACCTAAAAGTTTTCTTTCAAAAATCGAGTTCGAAAAGAAAACTCAAGTTTATTTTTTATTTTTTTATTTTAATAATTCTAAAAAAACTAATATATTTTTAATTATTTATAATTAAAATATTATTATTATGATAAAATATTAAAATTTTTTCTTTTTATTTTTCTTTCACTTATTCAAACACACAAAAAAAAAAAAATCTCTGAACTTTTTTTTTTTTTTCTCTTCTTTTCTCTTCATGCAACAGGCAGAAGTCTCTTCCACCACACGAAGGGTCCTGCCGTTCAAAGCTCGACCCTCGCACTACCTTTCGGCAACGTTGAAATCTAGGAACCTCCATGCAGAGTTCATGGCTACTACCACAATGCTCTGATCATCACCCATCTCAGATCAGGATGACAGGTTGTCGGTTCCATGATCACGGCAAGGTGCCAGGTTTCTTCCAAGAAGAAGAACAGTTCTATTCCTACTTTCGGCAACAACCAGCGGTAACCTCGTTCTAGAAACTCATGGCAACAATAAGAAAGAAAGAGATTCACTACCAAGGGAGGTTTGTTCGCCAACGGAAGAGAAGGCCAACTATGTTTCTTTTCGAGAAACAGAGCCTTCTAATGATCTCCTAGCTTTTAATCCCAATGAATCCCATTCTTATTCACAAGCCATACAGTTCAAAGTCCACGAAATATTGCAGAATGCTTAAATCTTTGGATTTACCTAAAGCTTTAGGCTTGATTCAAGATATTGGTTGCTTGGTTTATAAGGAAGAAGATGACTCGCTCGTCGCTCTTCCTCCACAGTCGGCCGCTCTTTCGTTCGCGAGTTCTCCAAATTAATTTCCACAGCTCTGTTAATGATCCAGACTCAAGCCGTGGAGTATATAAGGTGAAAGATTAGGGTTTAGGATAAGCCCCATCTTTTCCTTACGCAACCGTGCCTTGGAGGGACTCTATCTCCTCCCAGGTTCAGTTTTATCCTATCGTTAAATTTTTTTTTTTTACTTGACTCAACCCGAGTAGTCCAGGATCTCTAATTTATTGACCCTTGTGCTCTATTTGATAAGGAAGGTATATGATACAGTGGCTCCCTATGAGGAGATGAATGGGTCTGAGCATGAGCCGATCAATGTTGGGTAATGGGCCAAAATAAACCCTAAATACCCTAATGGGCCTTGAAAGCCCATCTCCATCCTTTAGTGTGTGAAGAGAAATTGCGGGGACATTTAGTCCCATATCGAAAAAATCAAGAAAGGAAGGTTCACTTATATGGAAACGACTTTCTTGAAGCTTAGTTCCTTAAGCTCACCACAAGTGAGAGCTTGAGGGTGATGCGCTCGCGCGTGTGCGAAGGGCGCAATGTGCACTTCGCACGTGCGCATCGTCGCGAGGAGCTTTAAATTTTTTATAAATCATGAGGATCCGACGGTGAAAACTGATCGGATCAAGATAAAGGGCTGAGATTAATTGACCGCGTTGATCGATCGGATGAAGGGTCGAGATGCGGTGATCACGGGCGTAGCCATTCGGAGGCAAGGGGGCACGTGCCCCCCCTGAAATTTGCAGCCAAAATTACAAAAATACCCTTGTAATATTTTACTTATTTAAAATATGAAAAATCGTAGGGGTCAATTGTAAGTCAAATTTTAATATCGAGAACATGTTTAGCTTTTGTATTATTTACTTTTGACTTCTAATATAAAGTATGTTTGTGTGTAACTTTTTTATACATTGTGCCCCCTGGACAAAAATCCTGGATCCGCCCCTAGCGGTGATCAAATCATGATCCAACGGCTCACACCCATCGGTTGATCAGTCAACAGGACGGTTGGTGATAAGGCACCCGTCCGATCGTCGG
This sequence comes from Calamus simplicifolius, assembly GCA_900491605.1. Lineage (NCBI taxonomy): Eukaryota > Viridiplantae > Streptophyta > Magnoliopsida > Arecales > Arecaceae > Calamus > Calamus simplicifolius. Next base: position 1,512,752 of record UESW01003976.1, on the reverse strand, counting down.
TTGGTGACAAGGCACCGTCCGATCGTACGGTTGGAGATAAGTCAACGGTCTGATCATGAAAAGGCATATCAAAGACGTGCAACCGCCTATCTGATAACGTGATCATCAGATCACGATGATGAAAAGACTTATCAGGATGAGGATAGGCTTATCTGATCGGCTGATCTTCATATCACAGCCATGAAAAGGCTTATCCGATCGCCTGATCTGAAGATCACGATGTCTAAAGGGCATATCAAGGGTGATAAGCCCTTAACCCTCACATCCTTCGTCAAAGAATTTAAATTAAATTAAATTCGTAGGGTTGCTTCCAAGGAGCACCTAAAAACCTATAAATAGGACCCTAGACCCTCTCATTTCAATAATCTCAAACCATTCCGAATTGAGTTCAATCTGAATCAATTCTAGTCTTCTCCTCTCTTAGGCATTTGCATACTTTCCTAAGGGTAGTATAGAAATAGTGCATTAAAAAGAGAGTAGCATTCTTGGTTCGATATTTTTGGTGAATTGTAGTGCTGCTTTCATCAAAAGAAGACTGTTGTATCCTGGGAGACAATCGTCATACTGACCGTGAGCACTATTGCGGGACGAAATTGTCTTAAGGACATAGAGTGTAACTCTAGCCTCAGTCTGATAGATTAGGTAGCCACCATCTGCCAAACACCCACCAACAATCTTAAGATAGTCTCCTGCTACCATGGAAGTGCTGCTACAGATGGCTACTTCAGACGACATCAGTTCAAGCCGAGAGACTAGAGAAATTCTCTGGCACGAACTTCAAGAGGTGGCAACAGAAGATGTTGTTCTACCTCACAACTCTGAACCTGATCAGAGTGCTAAATGAAGATCCACCTGTCCTGAAGGAAGGGAGACCGACAAGCAAGTCATTGCTGCGGTGGAAGCATGGAAGCACTCAGACTTCCTTTGTAAGAACTACATCCTGAATGGTCTGGACAATACCCTGTACAATGTGTACAGCAGTATTGACACTGCCAAGGAGTTATGGGCATCCCTGGATAAAAAGTACAAGACAAGGATGCTGGACACAAGAAGTTTGTGGTTGGAAGGTTCTTAGACTACAAAATGGTCGACCACAAAACTGTTATGGAGCAAGTCCAAGAGCTCCAAATCATCCTGCATGAGATACATGCAGAGAGAATGTCTCTCAGTGAGTCATTCCAGGTAGCCGCCATCATAGAGAAGCTACCACCATTATGGAAGGACTTCAAGAACTACCTGAAGCATAAGCGAAAGGAGATGGGACTTGAAGACCTAATTGTCCGCCTGAGGATCGAGGAGGACAATAAAAGCCAAGACAAGAAGACAGGAGGACAACCTGCTGAGCCAAAGGACAACCTCATAGAAGGAAGAAAGAAACACAAGTTTCTAGGTGAAAGCTTTAAATAGAAGAAGGGCAATCCAAAGAAATATAAATTCAAGGGAAAGTGCTTTGTTTGTGGAAAGCAAGGACACAAATCCAAGGACTGTCGTTTCAAGGACAAAGAAAAGAAAGAAGTCAACGTTACTGAAACCCTATCCAATGAGGTATCCGAGATGATGCTGTCAGCTGTTATATTTGAAGCAAACATGGTTGACAAAGCAAATGAGTGGTACATCGACACTGGAGCTACCAGACATGTCTGCTCTGATAAGAGTATGTTCTCATCATATACTCCTATCAATGGTAGAAATTTGGTCATGGGTAACTCCGCTACATCCAAGATAGAAGGACTTGGCCGCATCGTTATGAAGATGACATATGGCAAGGAGCTTCTACTGAATGATATGTGCTACATGTCCCAGACATCCGGAAGAATCTTATATCAGGCTCCCTCCTAAGCAAACATGGCTTTAGAATGGTCTTTGAGTCTGATAAATTTGTACTCACTAAGGGGGGAATATTTATTGGAAGGGGTTACTTGAATAATGGATTATTCAAGGTGAATGTAATGACTGTACACAAAAACCTTGAAATAAATAAAGCTTCTTCTTCTGCTTATATGGTTGACTCCTCTTGTCTATAGCATGATAGATTAGGACATGTGAATTTTAATTCATTACAAAAATTAATGAAATTTGAATTATTACCTAATTGTGAAATTGATCCACATTACAAATGTGAAGCGTGTGTTAAAGCTAAATTAGCAAAAACACCATTTCCATCAGTTAAAAGAAATACTGAACCTCTTGACTTAATTCACAGTGATCTATGTGACTTAAAGTCAGTTCAAACTAGAGGAGGTAAAAAGTATTTTATAAACATTTATTGATGATTCAACAAGATACTGCTATGTGTATCTACTAAAGTCTAAAGATGAGGCTTTAGAAATGTTTAAATGTTATAAGTATGAAGTTGAAAATCAACTTGGCAAAAAGATTAAGGCCATAAGGAGTGATAGAGGTGGTGAATACGATGCACCTTTTGACGAATTCTATCAAAAGCATGACATTATTTATCAAACTACTTCTCCTTACACACCTCAATCTAATGGAATTACGGAATGTAAAAACCGCACATTAAAAGAAATAATGAATGCTATGTTAATAAATTCTGGTACACCACAGAATTTATGGAGAGAAGCAATTCTCTCAGCAAATCATATTCTTAATAAGATACTCTTAAGAAGAAGGAAGTTACTCCATATGAGTTATGGAAAGGAAAGAAGCCTTCTTACAATTACTTAAGAGTGTGGGGGTGTCTAGCTAAAGTAGCTATTCCGGACCCCAAAAAGGTCAAAATAGGACCTAAAACTATTGATTGTATATTTATCGATTATGCACATAATAGTAGTGCATATCGCTTTCTTGTGTATAAATCAGATATAACTGATATACAGATAAATACAATCATGGAATCAAGGAATGCAACATTCTTTGAAGATATATTTTCAAGTAAAAGGAAATTAGAAATAAATTCAAATAAAAGAACTTATGATGATAATACTGCCAGTAGTAGTCATCAGGAAGAATATCCTGAAGATGAACCCAGACGCAGTAAGAGACCAAGAGTTACAAAGTCTTTTGGTCCTAATTATGTAACTTATATGTTACAAGATGAACCTCAGACATTCAAGGAGGCAATGTCTAATCCAGAAGCACCCTTTTGGAAAGAAGTGTTAACAGTGAAATTGAGTCCATCATGCATAATCATACCTGGGAGTTGGTAGACTTACCATCTGGTATAAAACCTTTAGGGTGCAAGTGGATTTTTAAGAAAAAGCTAAAGGCTGATGGATCAATTGACAAGTATAAAGCCAGATTAGTGGCTAAGGACTTCAAACAAAAAGAAGGTATAGATTTCTTTGATACCTATTCACTAGTAGGTAGAATAACATCTATAAGAATGTTAATCGCCTTTGCAGCCATTAACAATCTTGAAATTCATCAAATGGATGTTAAAACTTCTTTTCTGAATGGTGAATTAGATGAAGAAATATACATGGAACAACCTGATGGATTTATTGTTTCAGGACAAGAAAAGAAGGTGTGTAGACTTGTTAAATCCTTATATGGATTAAAGCAAGTACCTAAGCAATGGCATATAAAATTTGATAATGTTATGTTATCAAATGGATTCAAAATAAATGAATGTGACAAATGTATATATGCCTAAACCCTGCCTGAAGGGTATGTGATAATCTGCTTATATGTAGATGACCTGTTAATCATTGGTAGTAATACTAAAATGATTAAACAGACAAAGAAAATGTTGATCAAACATTTTGATATGAAAAATATGGGTGTTGCAGATGTTATACTAGGGATTCGAATCACTAGAACATCTGAAGAAATAATATTATCTCAATCTCATTATATTGAGAATATTTAAATAAGTATAAAAAGTATGATACTAGCCCGGTAAAAACACCTGTAGATGTTAATCTACATTTGGCTAAGTATACTAGAGAACCCATATCTCAATTGGAATGCTCACATATAATTGGCAGTTTAATGTATGTCATAAATTGCACTCGTCCTGACATAGCATATGCTGTCAATAAGTTGAGTAGATTTACAAGTAATCCAGGTCCAAATCATTGGACAGCTCTAATAAGGGTATTATGATATCTGCGATATACCCTAAGTTATGGATTACATTATTCAAGATATCCAGCTGTACTAGAAGGATACAGTGATGCAAATTGGATATCTAACACAGAAGATACAAAATCTACAAGTGGATATGTATTCACCTTAGGAGGAGGTGCTGTGTCATGGAAGTCTTCTAAGCAAACATGTATAGCTCGATCCACTATGGAATCTGAGTTTATTGCCTTAGAAAAGGCAATTGAAGAAGCAGAATGGCTTCGAAATCTTTTAGAAGAAATTCCATGTTGGCCAAAGCCTGTGTCTACAATATGCATACATTGTGATAGTCAATCAGCAATATGCAGAGCACAGAATAAGATGTATAATGGTAAGTCTAGACATATACGTCGCAGACATAATACCATTAAGTAGTTACTTGAAATAGGTGTAATTTCTATTGACTATGTTCAGTCAAAGAAAAACCTAGCGGATCCATTAACTAAGGGGTTACCAAGAGATCAAGTAAACTGTTTATCGAGGGGAATGGGTTTAAAACCTATAACTGAAAAATCTTCATAGTGGATACCCAACCTAGCTGACTGGAGATCCCAAGATCTAGGTTCAAAAGGGACAACTAAATTATGAAGAGACTTGATAGCACTAAGGATGTACAATCCTACTCATTCCTATGATAATTGGTGCTACCTGCTAAAGGTATTAGGATAAGCATTGCTTTTAATGATTCTTATGACATGAACATCATGTGGGGTATAGCAGGATACTTTTAATAAGAATCACCTATGTGCGTGTGAACTAGCCAATTCTATGAGAATTTTAAGGTTTAATTCTCTGAAGCACTCATGAGACCAGGAGTTGTTCGGGGCCAAAATGAACACAACCATGAGAACCAAAAGAATGCTCGGGAAGAAGTTGCGTGATTGTTATTGTCTTAGTTTACACAAAACGTTGAAAGGTTCAAGACATCATGTTTACCTTTTAGCAAGTAAACTCGATAACAACTCACTAAGGAATGTTCAAAGCCACAAGCTACCTATCCCGATACAACTTAATCCCATTATACTCTCTTTAGTGTGTCTGCATATTCATTTGCATTAAAATCCTTTTATGTGGCGGTTTGCCTTTGCTGATCTTTGATGATCTTTGATCTAAGTCCAATTTCTATTCATGTGGAGGATTATTGGGTAATGGGCCAAAATAGACCCTAAATACCCTAATGGGCCTTGAAAGCCCATCTCCGCCCTTTAGTGTGTGAATAAGAAATTGCGGGGACATTTAGTCCCATATCGAAAAAATCAAGAAAGGAAGGTTCACTTATATGGAAACGACTTCCTTGAAGCTTAGTTCCTTAGGCTCACCACAAGTGGAGAGCTTGAGGGTGATGCGCTCGTGCTCGCACGCGCACGCGCATGTGCGAAGGGCGCAATGGGCGCTTTGTAGGCGCACTTTGCACTTCGCACGTGCGCATAGTCGCGAGGAGCTTGAGGGGCTTTAAATTTTTTATAGATCATGAGGATCCGACAGTGGAGACTGATCGGATCAAGATAAAGGGCTGAGATCAATTGACCGTTGATCATCGGATCAAGATCATAACTGATCGTTGATCGATCGGATGAAGGGTCGAGATGCGGTGATCAAATCATGATCCAATGGCTCACACCTGTCGGTTGACCAGTCAACAGGATGGTTGGTGATAAGGCACCCGTCGATCGTCGGTTGGTGATAAGGCACCCGTCCGATCGTACGGTTGGAGATAAGTCAACGGTCTGATCATGAAAAGGCATATCAAAGACGTGCAACTGCCTATCTGATAACGTGATCATCAAATCACAATGATGAAAAGACTTATCAGGATGAGGATAGGCTTATCTGATCGGCTGATCTTCAGATCACAGCCATGAAAAGGCTTATCCGATCGCCTGATCTGAAGATCACGATGTCTAAAGGGCATATCAAGGGTGATAAGCCCTTAACCCTCACATCCTTCGTCAAAGAATTTAAATTAAATTAAATTCGTAGGGTTGCTTCCAAGGGCACCTAAAAACCTATAAATAGGACCCTAGACCCTCTCATTTCAATAATCCAAACCATTCCGAATTGAGTTCAATCTGAATCAATTCTAGTCTTCTCCTCTCTTAGGCATTTGCATACTTTCCTAAGGGTAGTATAGCAATAGTGCATAAAAAAGAGAGTAGCATTCTTGGTTCGATATTTTTGGTGAATTGTAGTGCTGCTTTCATCAAAAGAAGACTATTGTATCCTGGGAGACAATTGTCATACTGACCGTGAGCACCATTGCGGGACAAAATTGTCTTAAGGACATAGAGTGTAACTCTAGCCTCAGTCTGATAGAATAGGTAGCCACCATCTGCCAAACACTCACCAACAATCAATACACATGCCAATATTTTATCCAAAGTTACGGTGCTGCAAAGCCTATTGCATCGATGAAGCCATTAGAGATCATTTAGAGAGAGGGAGCATAACAATGTCCCAGTTCGAGCCTCCACTCCATCATAGTTCACAGCTAATAAACAATCATGATGCTTGGAATGTGACATTGATTCATTCGATTCTACATTTGATAGCTCTTATAACATAACATTGAGATTTGCAAGAAATGAAAAACCTTAAGAACTAACCTTAACCTACATCCCCAAGGCAGAGGTCCCTGTAGCTAAATTTTTAATCAGTGGGTCAATAGAAGCACCTGTGCAAATATAGTTACGGAAACTAAATGGTTAGACGGAATCCAAATAGTGCATCTAATAATTGGCTTGAGAAGATAAATGACCAAATGGATTAGCTAGATAATAAGTGAACAAGGAAATTGTTTGCCTAATGCTCTGTTTGGATGGAGAGAAAAGTGGGAGGAAAGAAAACTGGAAGGAGAGAAAAGTGGAAGGAAAGAAAATTGAAGAGAAAATATCTTCTCTCATTCTGTTTGGATGAGTGGGAGGAAAATAAAGAGGAGAGAAAAGTTGATAATTTATAATGACAATAATATCCTTATTATAAATGATTAAAAAATGCATCCATTGTTTTCTTGGAAGGGTCAATATTGGAATGAAAAAAAATAAAAGAGCATTTTTGAGTTTTTTCTCGAAATCTCTCTGGTTTCGGAGAGAAAACTTTTATGTGGGCCCACCACTTTTTCCTTCTGTTTTTTCCTCTCGTTTTCTTTCCTCCCTACTTTTCTCTCCATCCAAATAAGGTAAATTTTATTTTCTCTCCTGTTTTCTCTCCTAATTTTCTTTCCTCACTAATTTTCTCTCCATCCAAACAAAGGCTAAAGCAAGTAGTTGGTGCAGTTATTCTCAGTTCGGATCACCGGATCATTGATTCAACCATCGGGTCATCAGTTGAACCATCAATTCAATTATTTTAATATAAAAATATATTTATATTAATAAAAATTAATTTTTAATAAAATGGACATAAGAATACTAATTTTTACAATCTTCTTCTTTTTTTAAGGAAAAAAATCTTTTTTGGTATCTTATTTAATCTCTAAAATTCACTTACTTTCAATCTACTTATCCATTTAATCTGATTTAACTTTTTTATAAAAAAAAGAAAAAAAAATTTAAAAAAATTCTATTTGAGTTTCTTTTATTTTCATCATTTTTTCTTTATATCTATGTTTTCCTGTCTTAATTCCCATAAAGTTTCCATTTGATTCCTATAAAGTTTCTACATTTCTACTTTTTTTATTCTCCTCTCATCAATGCTCTTTCTTTGCTGATCCTCATTTCTTTCTTCATAAAACTTGTGATCATTCCAATGGAGAAAAGATTGTTGAAATAAAGAGAGGATATTGAGAAACAATGGCTTCACTTTTTTATTTATTAGGAGTGAATATATATATACACAAAATTAGGTATACAAAAATAGAAAACTATTCTATAATTATGGTTAATTCTCTAATAATGGTTAGAATTTAAAATTTAAAAAAAAGCTGGACAAAGATAGAAAACTATTCAAAAATTATGGTTAATTCTTTAATAATGGCTAGAATTTAAAATTTAAAGAAAAACAGTACAAAGATAGACACTCAGATTGGTCCAGTCCAGTTTTAACAACTATGGATGAGAGTGTTAATGGTATTGCGAAGGCTATTTAGCTGGACAAGCAACCATAAGTGATGGTGGAAGCTGAGCTCAATTATTTGAAAGAGGGTTCAGCTATCGACCATATATATAGGATTAGGACTATAAAGGCGGGTGCTGCTAAAATTTTGTGCAGTAGGAACATCAACAATGTTTATAGAAAGCCGACTGATGACCTTAATTACATGTGGATATTAATAAGGTTTCACCAATTGTCTACATCAATCTAGAGAGCATGCGTGAAGAGGTAGGACAAAAGTAATTGTGGCAACCTCCAATCTATGGTTCTTCTCGTCCACACCTATCGCCACCTTGATCTTGATCACGACTTCTCCAAGATGGCCTCATTCGATTCCCTCAGCCTCTCCCTTGTTAACCCCATCATCAATACTATAATTATCCTCAACAAAGCTAGCTTCTACGTCAATTGCTTTATCTTCAACTCCAATACCCTTACCTATCTCTCTTCCAACTCCCTCCCTTTCCTCATATCATGTTCCCCTTCTAACTCAATCACGATTCTATTAAAACCCCTAATCTTCTTTCCCCTTTCAACATCTTCATCGATGACATTGATCTTGGTGTTATGGGCACCGATGTTGAGGGAAAAAGGAGACATAAATGGAGGATCAAGAGATGTGGAAAAGACTTCCAAGAAGGCTACAGAGGGAAAGGGTATTTTTTGACGCTAGTGGTATTAGGTGGCAAATGAACTGCAGGGTGAAATTGGATCAACCGTTACTCAAAAGATTTAATTAAAAATATTTAAAATCAAAGTACATTGGTGCAAATCGATCTAGTAAGAGAGGTTGTTTCTCAAATTTTTCTAAAAATTCAATATAGTTGCATAAAATTAAATATAGTTGCATGTTTTATTAATTTGAACTTTGTTATCATGTGAACTAATCAATTTATCTCAAGGGTTAAAATATATAGCAGATGAATATATAGTGTATATTAAGCTTAATAAATATATGTTTGAATTCTTTAAAATTCTAGTGACACGTGAAGGTGACCGAATTGATGGATTAAAGTTGTGCCCACATGCAGCGAAAGAAATGCAATTAAAAATTTAAAAAATAAGCAAATAAATTTTAAATCTTATTTAAATTTTTTTCTTCATTATTTACATTGTTTGGGATCAGATCTAATATTTTGATAAATTTAACAATTAAATCTTATCTGGTTATGTTAAATTTTTTAACTAATCAAAAATTCTGATGGATCTTTGGACAGCAAACTCTTTGCTTTCTAATTATATTGAACTCTTTAATTGAATCAAAAATTTGCAAACTCTGGCTAAGAAGTTCACAGACTTCTTTCCCTAAGAAATTAGCCTCACGTTCTTCTTTTCAAGGCTACATCGAAAGGAGGGATAAATAGACAGTTAGATGAGAATGCTCGAAATGCATATCCGTCTGCAACAAATTCAAAGATCAAATTTTAAATCATAGTATTTTAGAAGAGAGAGACTATGGAGTTTATTCTGATCATATTTATTTTACTGTTTAGAACAAAAAAATATTTTCACTAAATAAAACCAAACTAAAAGAATACTTGAGTGGTTAAGGAAGAAAATTTAAATATTTTGCACACAAGTGGTCATAAAGAAAATTATTCACATATATAACTCATACCATACAAAAGATTCGCATCTAGGCGTATGATCGAATCGATCGTTTATGATATGTATCTTTAGTTTTTAACTTTTAAAAATATATATCATTGACCATCAACCCATGAACGATACATGACACATCAATATATATAAAAAAATTGCCGCTGATCATATACAAAATAAGTCTCGGATAGAATACATTATTGGCAAACAATTGACTTTTCATAACACTCATTTAACATGCCTTGTGCATTAATCGTTGTATTTTTTCTCTAATTAATTGCATCTAATTATTCACTCTATAATCATACAAACTTTTGGTTATATTAATGGCTATGGATTATATGTTTGATTTTCGCAATACAATTCAAGGCTCTCAAGAACTTGCCCCCTTTTTTTTGACTACAAAAGATTATTCTTTTAATTTAAAAGGAAAATTTTTGAAAAACTCATGCTACAAGATGAAATCATATTATATTAGAGGAAAAAAATGATTTGGAACTTCTCTCGTATATGTCGTATTTCAATACCTTCTCGTAATCCACACACCAATTGTAAGTGGCATCTATTTTAAGATTATAGTAACAACAAAGCTTTAAATGAACCTTAAAAATATTTAAAAAAATAATAAAGGAATATTCTGTCAAACATGCCCATTTATGGAATAAATATTCTAAAAAAGCTGAAGTAATATGATTTAGAATAAGTTACATTTTATTTTTGCTCTTTTTTAATTAAAATTATTTCAATAGGAAATAAAAAAATCAAATAGTAAAGAAACAATTGTTTCAACTTTCATGAGTAACTAGCTTTATTTTATTTTTAATATATTCATCAACCATAAGCAACCCAGTGGCATCATGCTAAGCTAAATGATATGTAAATTCCTATCTATCTCTATTTAATCATTATTCTCCGGAGACATGTAAGGACCGCGCCTATAAAATGGAGGGGAAAAAAAAACTTCCAACGCTCATCCTCCACATTGACTTGGCTTTTTAATCGGCGTTCCAATATTTTTTACATTCTTCAGCCACTTTGAATGGCTAATTCCCTGCCTACATCTTTAGAATTTGTTAAAACCAACTTTGATGAAAGTGAGCAAAGCAAACTTACTGGATCAGCTTTTGTAATTGAGGAGTCTGATGGAGCTATGTTGGTGATAGAGGGATTCGGTCTTCTTGACTCTTTTGTTACTTTTGTCGAGCTGTATGCTGCTTGGAACGATATTTCCTATGTCATTCGTAGCCTTGGTGCCTGCAATCTTATAATTAAGGAGGATTATATTATTGTTATTCGTTGGCTTCGACGGGACTCCTTCGATCATCTGCCAATCAACCCCTTGATTTGCGATATTCAGTTTACTCTTCAGGAGGCTTACCACGCCCAGATTTGATATATTTACTATGAAGTCAATTCAACGACTGACTGGATTGCTGTCTGAGTGGTCCATTACTCTGGGTTTTGAAGCTAAAAGCAAGAAGACCCATGTCCTCTTGTTCTTATATAAATTTTGTTTTCAGATATATCATATTTAACTCGTTCTAAAACAGTACTATGATCATCCGTCTGTATTAAAAAAAAAAAAACTAATTTCCCTTCTCGAACCGCATCAGCCGGGGCCATAAACATCTGAAAGTTAACGTCTCAGCATTAACTCCAAATTACCTTTTTTTTTTTTTTTTAAGAAATCGCTTTGAGTCTATTAATTAGGTAGAAGTTGGCACATGGATTTGGTCAAGAAAAGAATTTGGTGTACGAACTAAATTGCGTCTTACTGGAAATTAGGGAGACGTGAGAAGCTACGCTTAATTCGTCACGTTAATGATTGTGTATGCAAAAATTATATTAGCTCAACGACGTAGCATCACTAAGTCCACATCTGGCCTCCGTAACTTTGGTGTTTTAAGCTGTAAAAAATTAAAGTGGCAAGGAAATAATAATACATGCCCAAGCCATTACAACCAAGCTCGCATAAGGCAGAGTGATTCTATTGGAGCGAACTCGGTCGAAAACTGCCATCGCTCCGCGGCCTCCGCCCATCGTGGGATTCAAAGTTGTTATTTATAAAAATTATAACGATTGTTATTTATAAAGAAAGTGTAGTAAGAAAGAAATAATTGGCAGTAATGAAAAACTAGCAACCGTGTTGTCCAAATCCTTGTTTATCTTAATAAAGTAATTTTTTCCAAGTGGTGTTTTTTTAAGCAAAAACAAAATTTTGAAGTTTCCAACGATAATAGTACTATCTTAGATAGAAGCAATACAAATATCGTCTTCCAGTGGAAAGATTAACAAGCGCTCAGCCAACTCCCATTTTTTTTGATTATCTGGGGTCAAGCAGTTCTGAGCCGATAGAGCAATCGCCTCTTAGGCGCTAGGAGCTATATGGTAGCACAGTTGCACCGAGTTCAGCTCTCCACGTATCTCGTCGATCCTGTTGCTGATAGGAAACTTGACGAGTAGACCTTTAGTGGAGATGATTGCATCAAGAAGGTTCAAACCAGATCATCCGAGTATGGCGTTGTAAGCCAATGACACTCAGACGATCAAGGACCTCATGAGAACCATGCTTTGGCATAGTGGCGTTGCTGCCATGACCGGAAGGGTAATCTCACCCTTTACCTTCACGGAGTTTCCTGTGAGGGAGCTGAAAAATAAGTTTATCCAAACGAAAGTAACATAAGTAAGGATGTCGGCAGAGCTTCCACTGTTAACAAGGATTCTTTTTACAGGATGTTAGGCGATCGTCATAGAAACTACGACGCTATCATCATTTGGATTATCGACTCCCGCTAGCTCCCCTATGAAGAAGGGGATTACATTTTCTATTCCCTGCTCCCCTCGCGGCCTCTTAAAAGTAGAGCCTGCCTTTCAGGAAATCATGCCCACCGTCTTCTCAGTTGGGGTGTTGTCAACGCCGACCTAGGCGAACGGAGGCCCCATCAGTGTTGGAGTAGTTGGGGGTCCCTTCTGGACTAATTTCCTAAGATAACCCCAGTAAATGAGCTCCTCAATGGCGCGCTTCAGGTCTTTTGTGTCGTGGTCGTAATTTCGATGGAAATGACAGTAACAGCTCTTATCGCGGGTGGCCTCCCTCCTCAGAGGGGGAGGGCACTGGAGGTATGGCTCGCCCTCGATCTCCATAAGGATGTGAGAATTGGAAGCGAGGAGAGGGGTGAGGTTGTTTTTCCCTCAAGGCCGAGCTCCACCGCCAGTTATCTGATCGACGTGGGGGCTTGGGCTTCTTGGGGCGAGATCCACTTGGCTCGGTGCATACCTGCGTCTTGCTGGACCTCCCTTCCGCTTCCCTCCATATGGAGTTAGCTTCGTCAGTGCGGATGTACTTCTGTGTGCGACTCAGAAGCTCGGTGTAGGAGCTGGGAGGCTTCTTATCAAGTGAATAAGTGAAGCAAGAGGGGCGGAGTCCTCGCTTCAAGGCCAAAGTCACCACAGAATCATCGAGGTGGTAGACCTCGAGAACTGCGTTTTGAAGAAGGCCACAAAATCTTTTAAAGATTCTTCGTTCTTTTGTCTAACGGATAATAAACTATCCGCCACTCGAGGAATCCTTGGATAGGCTTCAAAGTGTGCTAGGAAGGTCCTCTCCAATTGTCGGAAGGAGTTGATGCTGTATGAAAGTAAGCGGGAGTACCAAGCATGCACAGCTTTTTGTAGAGTGGCGGGAAAGACAATACATAGAAGGGCGTCAATCACCCCTTGAACCTGCATGAGAGCCTTATAGCTCTCAAGATGATCAAGCAGAACCGTAGTGCTATCATATGGATCTAACTGAGGAAGGCGAAACCTGAAAGGAACATGCTCCTCCATAATGCGGCGAGTGAGGGGGGGACCAGTATTATATTCCACCTCCAGTTGGTTGTTTAGCTTGCGGCTGAGCTTTTCCAATCGCCGGTGGTACTCATCCAGGCATCTCTCTGCCCTATGGTTGATGTCCTCACCCCTCGACTCCTCCCCCGACAAATATAGTTACGAGAGGAAATGCCGGTGAGAGTATTTTCGTTCAGGCTCTTTCCTGTGCCGCTGCTCGGGAGAAGAACTATTAGAATTGTAGGCAGGGTATCGTTGCCTCTTGAGGACTCCGTGGTGGTGTCATCTAGGTGAAGCATGACAGCGGTGAACTTCTTGTTGGGAAAATCTCCCATGGGTAGATTTTTGGCTAGCTTGAGCAACTGCCACCTGCGGTGTGAGAGGCTTGGGCTGCTGCTAAGTGGCTACATAGTGTTGTTCCTGCAGCTCATAGACCGCTGCCTCCAATGCCTAGACTTGTTGAGTGAGGGTGATGAGCTGGTCAGGTTGAGTGGGCAGTGGTGGCGGTGAAGGTGGAGCGGGTGGTTGGTGTCACAGGGCCAAAAGTTCTGACTAAATTTTTCCTTGCTAAAGACCTTGTGCAACGTTAGACTTCCTCAAACCTAGCCAACCTTCCCACTCAAGATAGAAGTAAAGATAACTTCGTTATAGAATTCCCAAGGTTAAATGCACACATTAGACCCACCCCAATGGACTTGTCAAGTGGTGTGTGTCCTTTGCCCGAAGGCATTAGGGCTACATATAGCTTTGCAGTGGATAGTTCTACCAACCGCTAGGAGTTTTTCAAACTTCTGGCAACCGCACGGTCTGAGTCTTGGGCCATCCCAACTGAGAGCCACATTGGAAAGGGAGTTTCTGGAACCACCCAAACTTCCCTTTGAAGGCAACCACTTTCCCTCCTGGACCTTCAGCCAGCCACAAATGCACCCAACGGTCAAGTGCATCATCCCACCGGTTGGGCTGAGCCATTAGCCGAAGTGCGTCCCAACTGTGTGCACCATGATCTCTTGGCATGCATCCATCCATGTCGTTGCACCAGTGCTCCGAGCACAGATGTACAAACGCCATGTCATCCTGACCTTTGTCACGTCATGGTCTGACCTTTGCCATGTAGACACCATGGCCAACCATTGCCGGTGCATGGTATGCCATGGCCATGCCCATCCGGTGCCATGGCCAAGTCCAAGCCCCATCCTTGGCCTAAAGCAACATGTGAAGTGCCTCCCCTCAATTTTTGATGGGGCCTCCAGTCATCTGCCACCTTTGGGGTACAGGCAATCTGAGCAACATTGCAGCCTGGGCCCTAGGCCCTACGCGTACCAGCCAGCCCCTTGCCATGCGCAGCCATGGCCCGGCACGGCCACGACGCACGCCCAAAGCCTCCATGCGGCCAGCGCCTGCACGGCCAAGGCACGCGCTCGGCCATGGCCCGGCGTGGCCAAGAGCATGCGCGGCCAGGCAAGCGTGCAGCCATGGCCCGGCACAGCCATGCATGCGCATGGTCAAGGCCCGCATGGCCATGGATCGGCACGGCCATGGCCCGGTACGGCCATGCGCCCCTGCAGCCAAGGTTTGCGCGGCCAACCTCACGTGGATGAAACTGGGTCTAACACTTGGCCTCTTACTATTTGGTATGCTGAGGATGCCCCCCATTGTAACTAGTGGAAGCCTCTTAAGCACGCGTCACCACCATCATCGTTTTTTTTCTTTTTTTTGAGGGGACGAGGGCTCGTAGCTTAGTGTTACGGGGCTTTTCTTTCTTTGGTACGCACTCCTACCTGACGCGCCAATCTGTTGAAGCTTGATCACCTTTCACGAACGACGGCGGTGGAGTCATGAGCTGTTGATAGACTCCATCCTTCACCGGAACCTGCAAGAAGTCCCGAGTGCCAGATATTCCAGCGGAGACCTTTTGACGCTCAAGTTAGTGATTTGGATCATAGCTGTGAGCTTGAGAAAGCTCGAAAGAGAGAGAGCTAGGATTGAAAGTTCTCTTGAGTGCTTAAGTGTTCATACCTCGTCGGGGTCTCTCTTATTCGATTTATGGATGATCATCAGTTCCAAGGCATCGCTACCTAGCGATGGGTGAGCCATATGGAGTTCAGTGGTGGAAATTGTCTTTCTTGCAGAATATCAGAACTAGCAGGTTTGGTCCCATGTGATCTGAGTAGCCGTAGTTGGTAGGTGTGCCGAGTCTTATCAGACGTGTGGGCTGCAAACGGTTGGTTGGCCAGGTCTTGTCAGATATATGGGCCGCAGATGGTTGATGGGCCAAGTCTTATCAGATGTGTGGGCTGCAAATGATTGGTGGGCCAGGTCTTGTCAGATCTATGGGCTGCAGACGATTGATGGGCCAGGTTTTGTCAGACGTATAGGCTGCATACAGTTGGTCGATCAGATCTTGTCAAACGTATGGGCTGCAGATGGTTGATTGGCCAGATCTTTTCAGATGATAAATCATATGGAACACCCTTGCTTCACAGATTCTATCCGAACCGGCTTCGGGAGGTCGAGGCCGAATCCAGAGGCCAACTTGGGAAGCCGAGACCGAATCCAAAGGCTAAGGCTGACTTGTAAAGCCGAATCGGAGGCCGACGGAGGTCAAAGCCAAATCCGATCGTTAACTTAAACGTGGCCTTAGTATTGCCCGATCTTATTATCTAAAGGCTCCAGATCTTTCCGCGGCATATGATACCATGTACCCAATCAAGACAAAAGAGATCAGCAATTAGTTGCAGAATTCCCAAACTTCCATGATCATAATTACAAACACATAGGTGATGATGACGTCCACAGGCACCCCAACCACGACCCGGCCAGATTTAGGGGTTTCGTAGTCATGAAGAACCCATATCAGATAATATATGGTCCACATACTTAACATGATCACAGATATTTGCAAGATATAGAAAATTATGGGATACTTGGTGTAATAGAGGTCATATAAGAATTCCAGCTCTACCTTGGTCAGCCAGAAGGCTCTTCTGTGGTCGCTGTCATTCATGAGGAGCCCACGGAAGACAAAGTCATAGGTCTTGTGTTGGGCCTGGTGTGGTGCTATCAAGGCCCAGGTGGGCTAACTTGTATTGGGCTGGGTTTGAGTCCAAGGGTTGAGATTAAATCAAGTCACGGGTGTACACGGGCTTGGGGATTAGTTTAATCTCATTGGTTTAGTCCATGAGAGTTTTTTTGTTGAGTCTGGGCCTGGCCCACTTCGTGGATGTATTTAAACCCTAGTCTCTAGGGTTTGGATGGAATAGAGAACAGATTCTTTTCTCCCAAAAAAAATTCCCTTCTCTCATCATAGGGCGGCAGCCCTTTCTTTCTCCTCCCCATCTTCCTCCTTTTCAAGAAGTAAACCTAACAGGATTAGAAATCCTTAGTTCTAGTTCTTGTTCAACGGGGAATCCCATTGCTATTCATCAAGGTCTAAACCTAACAGGATTAGAAATCCTTAGTTCTAGTTCTTGTTCAACGGGGAATCCCATTGCTATTAATCACAGGTCTAAACCCTAACAAGTGGTATCAGAGCCTGGTTCAAGGAGTAATCTGGAGGCCTTCAAGGAGTTGAAATAATTTCAACAAAATCTCGTCAAGGTACTTCTCTATTTTATAAAATTTATTTTTGTGCTATTTTTGAAATTGGCCATGGGGAGTAGCATAAAATTAGAGGTTGAGAAGTTTGATGGGAAGGGAAGTTTCTCCATGTAGAAAGTCCGGGTAGAGGACCTCCTTGTGCAGCAGGGTTTAGATCTGGTTTTGGAGGAAAGGCCAGATGGGATGACAGACAAGCAGTGGATTTCATTGGAGAAGAAGACATGTTCAATGATCAGGGGCTGTCTGACGGATTCAGTCCTCTATTCAGTGCTGGAGGAGAAGACCCCGAAGGGACTCTGGACGAAGTTGCACACCCTCTATATGGGGAAGAATATGTGCAACAAGTTGATGTTGAAGAAGCGCCTCTACAGCCTTCGGATGTCAGAAGGTGGAGATGTGCTGGGTCACATCCAGATATTCGACCAGATGAGCAATGAACTTCTGAATGTTGGGGTCAAGATGGAGGAAGAAGATAAAGCACTTCTACTTTTATGTTCAATGCCCACGTCTTATGACTCATTGGTCACAACACTGCTCTATGGGAAGGAGACATTAATTTATGAAGATATTGTCTCGGTGCTTCGGACGAATGAGCAGAGGGAGAAGATGACCAAGGAAGCTGTTTCCCAGGAGGGTCTATCAGTTGGGGAAAGGACAGGCAGAGGTAGGGGCAGGGACAGAAGTAAGTCTGGAGGACGATCAAAGTCCAGGAAAGGCAAGAGAGAGCTGAAGTGCTATAAGTGTGGAGAGGTAGGACATTTTAAGAAGAATTGTCCTAAGTGGAAAAATCAGAAGGGAGAAAAAGGAGGATCTGAGTCAGTGAGTACAGTTGCAGATCAGGAGGTGGAGGATGATCTCTTGGTTGTATCAGATGATCACAGGCACAGCACAGAGATGTGGACCTTGGATTCAGCCTGTTCTCATCATTACACTCCCAACCGGTCGTGGTTCAGTACTTACACAGAGGTTGAGGAGGGGAATGTGACTCTTGGAGATAATCACCCTTGCAAGGTGGCAGGTATTGGCACAGTGAGGGTGAGGATGTTTGATGGTATGGTGCGCACTCTTACCAGTGTGAAGCATGTTCCAGAACTCAAGAAGAATCTGGTATCACTGTGGTACTTGGAGCGGACTGGATACAGCTTCAGCAGTCGTGCCAGGAGTGGAGTTCTGAACATCTCCAATGGAGCCATGGTGGTGATGAGAGGGAGGAGGCTGGAAAATAATCTATACAAGATGGAGGGCTCTGTGATGACTGTGAAATCTGAGGTGGCAGCTGTGGAGCAAGATCCCCGGGATGTGTACAGGATGTGGCATTACCGCCTGGGCCATATGGGAGACAAGGGGATGAAAGAACTGAGCAAGAGAGGTCTGCTTCCAGACTTGAGTAGCGGAGATATGGAGATCTGTGAGCCTTGTCAGATGGAAAAGCAGAGGAGAGTACAGTTCTCAGTCAGCACAGCTAGGAGTGCTGAACCCCTGGAGTTAGTACATACAGATGTCTGGGGACCAGCCCCAGTTTCTGCAAGGAATGGGGCCAGATACTTTATGACCCTGATAGATGATTTCTCAAGGAAGCTGTGGATCTACTTTATGAAGGATAAATCAGAGGTCTTCACCAAGTTCAAAATCTGGAAGGCTGAGGTGGAGAAGGAGCAGGGTAAAAGTGTGAAGTGTCTGAGGTCTGATAATGGCGGGGAATACACCAGCAGGGAGTTCCAGATTTTTTGTGAGGAGTGGGGCATCAGAAGGCACTTCTCGGTGATGGGAACTCCTCAACAGAATGGGGTGGCTGAGAGGATGAACAGAACACTATTGGAAAAGGCAAGATGCTTAAGGCTGCAGGCAGGGCTTCCAAAGATGTTCTGGGTTGACGCAGTAGATGCAGCTAGCTACTTGGTCAATCGGTCACCGCACACCAGGTTAGATGGAGACATTCCAGAGGAGATATGGTCTGGAAGGAAGACAAGCCTAAACCATCTAAGGGTGTTTGGATGCACAGCATATGTGCATGTTGGAGCAGGGGAGCGGAGTAAGTTGGATGCCAGGTCTAAGAAGATGGTGTTCCTAGGCTATCCGCGAGGAGTCAAGGGGTATCGGCTATGGGACCCCTTGGAGAAGAAGGTTGTCATCAGCAGAGATGTAACCTTTGATGAGAGCTCAATCCTCCAGAACAGAAGTGGCATGGATGCACAGCAGGGACTACAGGAGGTAGAACACGGTAACACTAGTCAGACAACCTCCTATACAGTTGTGCCATTTGCTAGTGGACCAGGAGGATTTGAGATTCAGGTGGAGAGGACTGACAGAGGGGGTAGAAGCCAGGGAGTTCAGCAGGATGCAGCTGAACAGGGGACTGATACTGGGATCGCACAGCAAAGGCCCAGGAGGAACGTGCGACCATCAGTTCGATACGGCTTCGAGGATTCGTTGTCATATGCCCTGGTGACAGCAAATGGAGACCCTTTCACCTATGAAGAGGCTATGGAAAGTCAGGATAGAGATAGGTGGATCCATGCTATGGCAGAGGAAATGCAGTCTCTTCACAGAAATAATACGTGGCAGGTGGTCCAGCTGCCACAAGGAAAGAAACCCATTGGTTGTAAATGGGTTTATCAGCGCAAGGAAGGAGCTTCAGAACAAGAGGGTATCAGGTATAAGGCAAGACTAGTGGCCAAAGGATACTCTCAGAAAGAAGGCATCGATTATGGTGAGATATTTTCTCCAGTTGTCAGGCACACTTCCATCAGACTATTATTGAGTATTGTAGCAGCTCAGGACTTGGAGCTGGAGCAGATGGATGTGAAGACAGCATTCCTCCATGGTCATTTGGAGGAGAGCATCTACATGGAGCAGCCACCAGGGTTTAGAGAACCAAGATCAGATGGGAAAGTCTGTTTGCTGAAGAAATCTCTGTATGGGCTGAAGCAGTCGCCGAGGCAGTGGTACAAGAGATTTGACACTTATGTTAGGAGCATTGGACTTTCCAGGTGTGAGTATGATTCTTGTGTGTATGTTAAATCTCTGGATGATGGGTCTAGGATGTACTTACTCTTGTATGTAGATGACATGCTGATAGCATGCAAGAGTGAGAAGGCTGTACAGGAACTGAAGATAGCTTTGTCTCGGGAGTTTGAGATGAAGGATCTGGGGCCAGCCAGGAAGATCCTAGGGATGGAAATCATCAGAGATAGATCCAAAGGTGTGCTGCATCTGAGTCAGGGTGGCTACATTAAAAAGATTCTGGAGCGATATGGGATGAAGGATGCCAAACCGACAGCACTACCTTTGGCAGCACATTTTTCCTTATCGAAGACCATGTCACCACAGACTGAGGTGGAGGCTCAGGAGATGGAGAAGGTACCATATGCTTCTGGTGTTGGGAGCCTTATGTATGCCATGGTATGTTGTAGGCCAGACATAGCCCATGCAGTGAGCCAGGTGAGCAGGTTCATGGCGCAGCCTGGTAGGGAGCACTGGCGAGCACTGAAGGGAATCTTCAGGTACTTGGTAGGTACAGTTGGGGTTGGTATTTGCTATGGACAGCAAGAAGATGCTGAGAGATCCAACTTATCCAAGGAGGCTCGTGGGCAGTTATATGGGTATGTGGATGCAGACTTTGGTGGAGATGTGGACACTAGGAGATCCACAACAGGCTTTGTGTTCAGCCTGTTTGGTGGTTCAGTATCGTGGAGATCATGTCTGCAGTCCATCACAGCCTTATCTACCACGGAGGCAGAATACATAGGTATCACAGAGGCAGCAAAGGAAGCTCTTTGGCTGAAGGGCTTGATGCTGGAGATGGGACTTGATCAGAAGGTTGTCCAGGTGCATAGTGACAGCCAGAGTGCTCTGATGCTTGCGCAGAATGCAGTCTATCATGCCAGGACGAAGCACATTGACCTCAGATACCACAGGATCAGAGAGCTGGTGGAAGATGGTGAGGTGGAGCTGGTGAAGGTATACACCAAAGAAAATCCAGCAGATGCACTGACTAAGGTTCTTCCACGGGACAGTTTTCAAAAGTGTATTTCGTTGTTAAAGCTGATGGACACAGTGGACGTGCTGAGGCCTTGAAAGCACCAAGGTGGAGATTGTTGGGCCTGGTGTGGTGCTATCAAGGCCCAGGTGGGCTAACTTGTATTGGGCTGGGTTTGAGTCCAAGGGTTGAGATTAAATCAAGTCACGGGTGTACACGGGCTTGGGGATTAGTTTAATCTCATTGGTTTAGTCCATGGGAGTTTTTTTGTTGAGTCTGGGCCTGGCCCACTTCGTGGATGTATTTAAACCCTAGTCTCTAGGGTTTGGATGGAATAGAGAACATATTCTTTTCTCCCAAAAAAAATTCCCTTCTCTCATCATAGGGCGGCAGCCCTTTCTTTCTCCTCCCCATCTTCCTCCTTTTCAAGAAGTAAACCTAACAGGATTAGAAATCCTTAGTTCTAGTTCTTGTTCAACGGGGAATCCCATTGCTATTCATCAAGGTCTAAACCTAACAGGATTAGAAATCCTTAGTTCTAGTTCTTGTTGAACGGGGAATCCCATTGCTATTCATCAAGGTCTAAACCTAACAGGATTAGAAATCCTTAGTTCTAGTTCTTGTTCAACGGGGAATCCCATTGCTATTCATCAAGGTCTAAACCCTAACATCTTGGCATGGGTGGCTTCTGCAGCTGAGTGGTATATAGTTGGCAAACCTTCGCCGCAGTAGCTTGAACAAAGCAAAGGAGAGGCACACACACCTTTGAGGCGCCTTCCGTTCCCATCAGAGCGCAGCAGTCTCCCTTCCCATTGCCAAACTTTGTTAATGATGATGACCTTGTTGTCCGTTATGTCGAGCCACGGCAGGTAGTCCGGTGCTCGCGCTTTGATCTTCGCGTTATCTTCTCAACTACGAGATATTTGTACCCTTTCAGCAGGATCGACCTCCTCGTGATTTGTGAGTTCGTGCTCATAGTTCATGTAGCTAGTCCGCAACTAGCTTCGTGTTTTCCGTCCTATACCGTCGACTGGCCCCTCAGAACCTGAGGATTCTTTCCGCTTGAACTTTGAATCTTCGGGGAAGTAGGCAGTAAAAGAGGCCACGTATATGTTGTTCATAAACTCTGCCGTTTCAAACGTCATCCGCTCTTTGTTACTTCAGTCCGAGGTGGTGGTGTGGAAGATAATTTTATAATTAATGTTAGTGCATAAGAGTCCTGATGAAGTTTAAGAGTCCGTATTTAGTGTTGTTGAAGTCTCAGAGTTTTGATGTAGTCTAAAAGTAGTCGTTAGACCCGGATCGAACATCAACCCAACCAAGGGCTCGGATCATCGTATCATTGGTTCAACTAGTCGGGTCACCGGTTGAACCATCGGTTCAATTATTTTAATATAAAAATATATTTATAATAAAAAAATTAATTTTTAGTAAAAAAATTAATAAAAAATTAAGATCAATATGATAATAAACTTTACCATGTAATACCATTAAAAAATTTAAATTATAGTCATACAATTACAAACACATTAACAATCTTTTAAAATTTAAATATACCCCTTCAAAACCTTCCACGTGTCCCAATCTAGCCCTCTTCGCCAAGAAAACCTTTCCACCCCGTGTCCCAATCTAGCCCTCTTCGCCAAGAAAACCTTTCCACCCCACCTCCCGTCTTCCATCTCTCGCTGGTTTTATCTCCTCTCCTCGCCTTCAAATTAGGGTTCGGGTTAGGGTTTTAAAACCCTTTTCATGTCAAATCCCAAGGTTTTTCCTCCAATTCTTCGCCCAAAAATGGCATCATCTTCGGTTCAGATTCACGTCCTCGGCTCCGTCGCGGCGTGTCCCTCCTCACGGAAGCATGCCGTCGGAGTTTCTTCCTCGAAATCCCTCTTCTTCGGCCACCGCCATTCAAATGACATTAATGGAGCATTTCTTAACGTAAGAAGGAGAGCCGGGAGGGGGAACCGGGGCTACGTCGGCCCTCTCTTTTTGGTGAAGTGGTTTATCGGGAGGAAGATGTAGCCCCTCTCTTTTCGGTGAAGTGATTTATCGGGAGGAAGATGTCTAACTTCGATGAGGATTCGAAGCAGGTATCATATTGGGTCGTAAGGATGAGAATGGAAATGTCAAGCTCGAGTGTCCAGCCATTGGGAAGCACTTTGTTGTTGAAGAGATCTCAGGTCGTTTTCCTTCTTCCTTATTAATTTGCTACAGAAGTCGAAGGGGCAAGCTATCAGAGAATTTGAAACAGCCTTATTGGTAAACTGGTAACTCGGTTTAGTTGGGTTACCGGTTCATGGGTGAACCGAACGGGTGAACCGAGTTAATCCGGATGACTTGCACATCCGGTTTTCTACTAGAATCGGACCGGTCTAACATCCGGGTCCCGGTTCAACCGGTTAAACCGACTGATCCGGTCCGGTTTTGATAACTATGACTAAAACTCAATAATTGGTGCTATTGAAGTAAAAAAGTCTGTAATTAGCGTTATTGAAGTGCAAGAGTTTTGATGAAGTTTAAGAGTTCTTTGTATTCATGAGAAAAGTAAGAAAGGCATCCTCATGTATCTATAAAAAGGGCTAAATATCTTGAAATTTATGAATGTAAAGAAAATTATTATATTATATTAAAAAATTATTATTCTCTCACTTCTATTATATTTCTTGAGCGTTATATTTAGTTTAAATCTCTATATACGATAAGACTTCCGTTGGCGATGGACAACAAGATATAGTCAATCGACTCCATGATGCCAAGGGTGCTCATCACCATCCACGGTCCAACAGCTATTGGAGAAGAGGACTTTGGTTTACTTAGAACTTTTAACTAATAAAAAATAAAAGGTGTAGCTCATTACCATTCACGGTCCAACAGCTATTGGAGAAGAGGACTTTGGTTTACTTAGAACTTTTAACTAATAAAAAATAAAAGGTGTAGCTCATTACCATTCTTGGAGAAGAGGACTTTGGTTTACTTACAACTCTTAACTAATGAAAAAAAATAAACAGCTCTTAGAGGAATTTTAACAAACAGATAGTGAGAACAAACAAATTGTTGAAACTTGCGCCCAGCAAAAAAATTTATATTCATGCCTTTAAATTGAACTAACAGAAAGCAACAAAATAGGTTTATTCATGGAACTAACAAAAAAACAGAAAGCAACAAAATAGGAGAACTAAATGGAACTAAATCAAAGTGCTTCCGCTACTAATAATCAACTAGAAAAAAAATATATATATCAAGAAACTAAAAGATATGGTTAAAATGCATAGTTGTAGGATTTAAATTAATCTCCATAGCAGCAGCCCAGAGGAGAAGCTTGAGGACGGCGTTGGCGTGCCATCGGTATGTGGAGAAGAAGAAGGCGAACACGATGGCGAACACGGCGATGGCGCAGGATAGTACTTGTAACCGGACTAAGGTCCCATAGTTGATTTTGAATCCCTCGCTAGTGTTTTTAATGAGGTCCATCTCAATGAGGCCCATCTCTGTACATGCGTACCGCTTCGCTTTCTTCTTTCTGTTCCGTCAAGATTGTGGTGAGAGAGCAACGATGCTTCACTATATATATATATTCTCTTAATATAGCCTTGCTGAGCTGTGTAGAATAATTATGAGAGAGAATGATATAAGGCAAAACACCCTTCAAGTTTGGGAACTTTTTGTGGAATCCCTTTAATTAAAAATTTTTAAAATCAAAGGTACATTGGTAGGAATCGATTTAAGAGGTTGTTTCCCAATTTTTTTCAAAAATTAAATATAGTTGTTTGTTACATGTGAGCTAATCAAATTATCTAAAGAGTTAAAAGTATATAGCAGATGAGTCTATAATGTATAATAAATATGTTTGAGTAGTTGAATTGATGGATTAAAGCTATGGCGGCGCAATCGACATAGAAACATAATTTAAAATTTTAAAAATAATAAATAAATTTTTAAATCTATATGGATAATATATAATGTTTTAATAAATTTAACATTTAAATTTTATCGAATTCTTTGGGTACCGTTTAATGGCCAAGAAGGCACTCATATTTATTAAGCAAAGAAGACTTCTTTCTCTTAGAAACCATCCTCACACTTTGTTTTCTCTCATCCTGTTCTTCTTTTCAAGGCTACATCCCTTCCCTATTTATAAATGAAAGAATAGGATAAAAAGAGTAGTATGATAGAGGGTGAGAATGCTTGGGATGCCAACAAATTCGAAAATTAAATCTCCATTGGATGGGGCGGATGTTCTTAGATATTCTCTCTCGTAATTATTGCTTTTTCTTGTTATTATACGCATTATGTGAGGTGGCGAAAAAGGTTCGAAATGGCTATAAATATTATAGTAGCCAATATTTTAAATATGCTAGGCACTCTTTTTTTTTATTTAAAAAAAGGAAAAAAAATAAGAATAGAATCATTCCTCAGACTTAGAACTATCATTTGCGTTCATCTTATAATCATGCCTCAACTCAACTCAACTCATCTAAGCTTTTTGTCAACTATATGGGGTTGGCTACATGAATTCGTTTCCTTCACTCTACTCTATTTAGGACCAAATCGATATTCATGTTCTAATTCTTTGCAAAGTTTGATTTAGTAGATTCATATTTTAAAGGATCAGTCTCCTTTTTTTATTTGGATTTGGGACAGACCTTGGTGGAGTTTATCAAGCATGCCTGCATTATCACTATCACATCTGGTAATATGACATGGAATCTTTAGTCTTCTGATCCGTTTTTCTTTTTTATTTCTTAAAGATTGCAGGTCGGGGATTATCCTATCGTTAAAAGTTGTTAATCTATCCCTTCGTGCTCCATATGAAGACATTGTCACTATCGCCATGAAATTTTAATCCTTCCAACAACTTTGATGACATTTTTTAAAGATGGACTGGATCATAAATTCCTTTTAAGATATCAGTATTGTCAATGACTTCAACTTTTTTTTATGAAGAATTGATTTTTGAATCTCAACATCTTGCAAGTGACATTGAAATAAAAGGATTTTTCTATATGGCTTCCATTAAAAATGGCAGTTAGATATAGATTTGGGTTGGGCTTGGGCTAGATAAGGGTTGAGGCAAAATCTGCAACTTATATCAAATTTTTTTATCAAACAAGAATAAATGGGTTAAATAACTAGTTATGCAAGTTTCAAAATGATTTGAGGGGATTTTAAATATGTTAAGTGGGTCCTGAATAGATTCAATAGGTCAGATCATGACGGCACCTAACAATTAAATAATAAGAATAAGTTAAATGGATCAGAGGCTTAAACTTAAATATGATCTATTTATGTTAAATCTGAACGTACTTAAAGTGGTTGGTCGGTTGCAAGTTGAATCAGCAGGTCAGGACTTAATATTCCAACCTAAATTTCAACGCAAACAAAAATTTAACTTTAATGACTAGATGCAAGTAAATATCCATGCATGATATATCATAGTTATGTTAAACATCTAGCGGTTGATAAGATTACAGCTATATGTTTTAAAATTATCAAAAACAAATTTTAATAAGGGTACCATAAGTTTCAGAATCATCAAGAATGAATAATGAAATTATTTATAAATGACTTGCTCATGGAATTAAGGGTCTATTCCGTTATTATGATCATTTTTTCCCGATAATATTATCCCATTTCGTATAAGATATTTCAAAACTCAAAGATCACTATTGAACATAAATCATTATGCTTGGTATACCATAAAAATGAAAAATTATTATGCAAACAATACCAATAGTACTTCAAAAAATTTATTTATATAATATATACAAAATAAAATATATAACTTTAATCTAGAAATTATTAAATTATCAAAAAAATAAATTTATAATATAATTATAAAGAAAATTCTTTTACTTTAATTTAAATGCATACAATACAAAATCAAATTGTTTAAATAAAAAATATTAATCAAATTTAACAACCTGACCATCTCAAAATTGCTAATATCATCACTAATATTGGATACTAAAATAAAATTATTATAATTTTAAATTTTATTGATTCTCTATTATTTATATATCTATCTATTTGTATTGGAATTATTGCTCTAAAATGAATGTTGAAATTATTTTCAAATTAATAGCTTTAAAATTAGTGAAAAATCTAACTAATTTTTCTAATGCTCTAAAATCCATGCAAAAGATATAAAATCTAATTTTTAATTCAAATTTTCCTTTTCAACGTCTTTATTATAATTGTTTTAAATAATTATCAACCCCAAAAATTTATTGCTATGACAATCATGCTATTATTAGAAATTTAAATTTAAAATTCAAAAATTTGAATTCAAAGTTTCTTCAATTTCAAATTCTAAATTTTAATTTAAATATTTCTAAGGTACTTTCTTTTACATAGTTAACAAAGCAATAGAATATATATAATATTTGAATTTTAAATTTAAATTTATAAGTGTAGTCAAGTAAGGCTAAAAATTATTTTAAATAATTTTTACACTAATTTTATAGTAGAAAAAATAAATTAAAATTAAAACTATATTATATATCTTCTACATTAATTTTAAATTAAAAGTAATTTTATAAAAGAAGATAAATATGCATAAATATCATAGCAATAATCTAACTTTTTAATTTAAAATTATACAATTTTTAAATATTTAATGTTAATAACATTAATATGCAATGTTTGGCATCCCAAACTGATTAAAGATATTTTCATCCTTTCAATGATAAATATATAGATAATTTATCTCTAAATTATTATGCATGCCGTTATCATCATAATAAACTAATATTTTACCCTTTTAGATGGGATTAGAGTCACAGTCTAGACAGTGACCTTAATCCTTTACTGGTTCTATCACTATCTTCAAATCATGATATTTCAAATAACACACGATACCAAACATCACCTATAAAGAGCTCGCGATCCTTCATGTGTTGTTGCAGTCGTATTCATCTACATGAGGTTGGCTATATGAATCGGCTTCTGCTATTAAATTGATATTCATGTTCTAACCCTTTACAAAGTTTAATTTATTAGGTTCATAATTTTAAAAGATCTGACCGAGTTTTATGCTAACTATCATCTACTTAACGCAATACTCCTTCTTTATCAGAGCTTAGAACCAGACTTAGCGGAGTTATATATATATATATATATATATATATATATATATATATATATATATACCACCTAAAATTTATCTATATTTTTTAAAGGATATATTTAATGAAGATTGCAAGTTCTCGTGGCCTCTAGCAATCCTTTATTAGGCTGTGCGTTTTTCAATTTTTTAAAATACACTAACATAATTTTAAGTATTGCTTGTTAAATGGAAAGGTTATTGCACTTTTACATAAACATAAATATGATTTAAATCATTATTTTTCGGATTTTCGATCCTTGAACAGTGGGATGGATAAAACAATGGAATTCCTTTAGATTTTGGAATATATGGGCAACCAGCTATCCTGGGGATCTCTTTGCTTCAGAGGCAACCGCCTGGCTTCCGTAATTCAGGGAAAGGGGTAGTAACGAGGATGAAAAAAATTGATCTTCCAAAAAAGTCATCCAAATGGGATCGGGTTTAGAGGGGTTACATATGGAGACGAAGGTGAAAATGGAGACAAGTTTTGGAATCCAATCGAATTTATGGATGGGGATAGAAATTCAAGTCTCCATCTTTGAATTTATTTTTAAAATCTGATTATTTTTCTTATTGATGCTTTTAAATGTTAAATTTATAATCTTAATTTAAGCTTTTTAATTATTTTAAATGTTTATCAATTTATAATGGATTTTAACTTTTAAATTAGCTTTTTCATATAATGGAATTGGATTCAAAGTTGATAATTCAAACAAGAAAAAAAAAATTATGAAGGCAAAAATAAAGAGAAAAATCAATCTGCGTCAAAAAAATAAGGGAAAGGATAGGAAGCAAGAACAGGAGCAAGGAATATACACTCCATCATAAATTAACTCCATGCTATTCATAGGAAAAACGGAAAGAATAATGTTTTTTCCTTTTTTTCTCGTGTTTGATTGAAGAAATTTTTTTTCATATTTATATTGATTTTTTTCACCACTTCTAACTTTTTTTGTTTATTCTTCTCCTCACTAATGTTGAACGACAATTAGTTTCTTTTAACTTTCTTATATTTTTTATTACAATACTATATGAACCAAATGAATCGATTTATTATGATATCATGATAAAATACTTCATCAGATGAGAGTTAACTTTGATTATATGCAAAAAAAAAAAAAATCTAGATTTTAATAGAACTTTGCTTAAATCTAATTATTAATTAATTAAAAAAATAATGAACATTATTTGAGAACTCTAACTTTTAGCTGGTAATTTCAATAAAATATTAATTATTATAATAATCCTTGTGATAGAAAATTAGGATAGTTATATTATTCTAATTAATGATATTGGATGCCAACCAGCCAATAAACATCTAATTAATGCTAGCGCTAAAACATGCTATGATTAGATATAATTCTCTTATGTGCTTTAAAAAAATAAAAACTTATTGAAAAAAATAAAAACTAGATCTTCATATGAATTCTTAAATGAACTTTATTGCTTTTTTTTAACTTATTTGAATCATCAAAAGCCTGAATTCTGTATACTCAACTCAATTCATCTAGGCCTTTTTCTCAACTCAATTCTGTATAACTTTTAAATTTTTCAAATTATTATTTTCTTATATTGAGGATAATAGGATAAAACTATTTTATGAATACTATTTTCATTTTGATTTCTAATGAAAAAATAAGAATTCAAATCCATAATTTTAAACTTTGTTACAAACATAGAATTGAAATTTTAATTTCCAATGAAAAACATTAAAACTATAAAATCAGAATTAGTTCCAAAATGCCTTGCGCATTTGATAATACCGATGTGATTTACACTGTAGTGATAATACTGAATATGGATCTACTATGCAAGGGCTAAATGTAATACTTGTGACCTACTCCATAAGACTAAATGCAGTACTCATGACTTATGTCACAAAAGTTAAATACGAATGCAATCCTTGGCTAAAGAGTTAAAAGAGAATTCAAATGTGCATTTAACTCGCATTATTTCTTTACATGCATTAATTGAGTTAAAATACTAGCTATTGCTTGATCAAGTTATAATAAAAGGAGTTTTACTTACTAAGCAGTCAACCTCATTATTTTCATCCTTTTTTTCGAGATCCAACAACTGTGGCCTGCTAAGAGAATACGAAAAAAAGAAAGTGGAGGCAAGGATGATTCTATATTTAGATAAGCTTAGTTTTGTTTAGTTATGCATTAAAATATTATTTGAAGATATATATAATTATATAAAATAATAGAATATGATAGTTGTATTTTTTTATTTCTATTAATAACCTGAATGTTTATATCATATGTTTAAGACTACTAGTTTAGTTAGAATTTAAGTATTGTTCTAATGATCACTATTGTCTATGTATAAATTACATTATTATTATATTATGATGAATTTATTGAACTGTGGAATAGTCTTGTATGCTTATAGGGCTAACCTTTACGAGGATATAGCAGTTGTCATGCCTCAAATTATAATCTTAGGTCAGGGTGTGAAACTGCATGTAGATAAGATTTCACTTGAAATTGTTGTTGCACATACGATTGCTATATTATATTTGCAGGGGAATCTCATTACTTTGAGTTCAATATAAAGATACAAAAATGCCGAATATTAGGGAACAGAACAGAATATAGGTTATCGAAATTATTCATGATGAACAATCAAAAAATATTAACAGTAACAGCATCTCAAGTGATATAAAGTGATGGAATAAGAGCTCTAAAATATAAATAATAGTAGATAAATTCTATCATGCTTCCTTGGCAGTCGATGGTGCCGTAAATAATCATAAGTCCAAGGGTATTGATAGCAGCGATCAATGCTTAGAAGGGCTTTGATTTCAGCTATGTTTTCAAAAAAAAAAAAAAATTTGTTAAAAAAGTTATGGTAGCAGTTCCATAAAAGTAAAGCAGCCCACATAAACAAATAGCAAGACGGTATCTCCTCTCTAAGCAAAACAGAAAGATCGAACTAAATCCACAAGCATCATTAGTTAACTCTAATACTACCATGCATTAAAGCATTGCAGATATTAAACATGAGAGAGTAACTATGAATGCGCTGGGAAATGCGTTAGAATCTTCTTTTCGTCTGGCCCTGATAATTAACAGCATGTGGGATGGGGTCCTGAAATGCCGGGCATGGTACACCCTCTATGGATATGACTTCGCAGATAAGACAAAGTGAATCATAATACTACGTACAAAAAACAAATTAACCGAAATTCACCTTGTTTTTAGATCAAATTGAAGAACTTTACATTTCAAGAAATTCACCTGACTAAAGTAAAATTATTGCTTCCCACAATTGCATAGCAGGAAGGCTAGGAATAAGATCTAAGAACGATAATTGCTAAACTTACGATCAATCTGGTTCAATCAGCGGGGAAGAAAGCTCACTAGTCTCAAGGCAGGATGGATCCCCTCTTCAAGAATCAAAGATATGAGAATGAGATAAGAAAAGATCATGTCGTCTCTTCAAGAATCAGTAGATATGACAAAGACGTTAAGAGAGGTATCACATTAACAACATATCATTGGAGAGAGAGAACCTAGGGTTTAAATCGCCCAATAGAACATGAATGATGTGATCTATGGCTCCAGCACCACAACGCCCTCCTCTTTCCTCCTTCTTCGAACCTTCGAAGCACAGTACGTACTACGTAAATATAAACAAATGGACCGAGCTTCGCTTGTTTTTGTGGTACAAGGGAGGATTGAAATGTCAAGAAATCCACTTAACCTTAGTAAAGCGATTGCGGTTCCATCAAAGGAAGGCATGCAGCCATCTCAGAACAAATCAGGGTAACAGATCGCCTATTATTAAAGAATCCATATGTATGACACCGAGATAAAAAGGAGGTTCACATTAACAACATACCGAGCAGAACGATCTCTTCGAAGCACGACTGGCGAGGATCTAGGTTTTGAGTTCACCGTGCTCCCCATTTCCATTTCCCTACAATGTCTCCTTTTCCCTTATTCTTAGGTTCTTTGCATATAAAGAAAGAGAGGGACCTCGAAATTCTTGTAGGAGATTAGGGTTTCCTGGATGCGAGTGATCCTCCTTTTCCCTTGATCCTCTTTCCTTGTTCTTGGATTCCTCTTTCGTCGTTCTTGGATCCTTCTCGTGGGACCTCGAATTTCTAGGGTTGGGATTTCTGGACGAGAGGGAGAGAAAGAGAGAAGGAAAAGGCGGAGAGAGAGAGAAAGGAATAGAGATCGAAGCGCGCGCTTAAATGGTTTGAAATAGGGAAAGGCGGGAGGCCGGGTCCCGGGTCGCATATTTATAGTGGTGTTGTGTTCTTGCGCGTCGGGTACGCCGTACATGAGAAACGCGTAGAAAGAACGCGGACCACTCTTGAATTGATAATGCATAGAGTACGCGTAGAAAGCAGGCGGACTACGCCTGATATCTCAAGGCATCTGAGGATTAACATCTCAAGAAATTTGCCTGACGTTTGCTTTCAATAGCAACTGCAGAACTAGGTTCCATAAAAAGAAGAGGCAAAAAAACACTACAGAACTGGGATTGAATCCAACGCAATTAAAAAAAAAAAAAAAAAGGTAACAAGAAGAATTATTGACTCACTCCATGTTTTATCAAAGGAAGAAAATACAGCCGCATATCTATGTAGCGATTTATGGCCCATCATGGATTTTGATTATGAAATCAGAATGACTCATCTTTCCTTCTTAATCAAATTTTATATTTTCATATATCTGAAATGATTTGTATTAGAACAGTATAATCATTAACAAAAATTAAAAAAAACAGTCAACCTCTAAATAGGTCATAAAAAAAATCGCCCTTTCAAATATCAATAGGGACTAAGATAACACACCTCAAGGATCACTTCAGAGTCACTGGTGTTAAGGTAAAGATTATTCGGTCATCATTCTATCATGTCAAGTCATAACTAGATAAGGACGCTTCTTGTTTCGCAGAAAAAGCGAGACGTTCAAAATTTAAAACTCTACTTTAAAACATAATTTATTGAACTAAGCAAAAGCACACAATAAATCAAATCA
Source organism: Calamus simplicifolius (assembly GCA_900491605.1). Classification (NCBI taxonomy): domain Eukaryota; kingdom Viridiplantae; phylum Streptophyta; class Magnoliopsida; order Arecales; family Arecaceae; genus Calamus; species Calamus simplicifolius. Next base: position 1,479,469 of record UESW01003976.1, on the reverse strand, counting down.
ATCCAAACCCCTCGTTAGGAGCACCTTCTGGCCAGCTGACTACCGAAGTCTGAATGGAATATATCAGAATTAAGAAAGAACGAATGATAGATGGAAACCAAATGGAGATTGGAGAGGGAAGCAGGTGGAAGAAACGATGATGGCGACGGAATGCATCATAGCCTACAAAACTTAAAGAGCATGACCACCGTGGGCCCGGACGGAAGCGTCTTCAATTGTTCTCAAATTCGCCCCATTATCCCCCGCTTTCCTGGTTCCGGAAGTGGACCCTACTCCCACTCTGTTTACCTCTACCGGTGGGAACACGCTTGTTCTGCTAAAAGTGGGCCATGTCATTCGGGCAGACGTGGACTAACTAACAAGGCTCGTCTCGCTATCACCCAACAAAGATGGGTTCCACGCCGAACCCGTTTGGACCTTTGAGTAGAAGGAAACGAAGATGCGCCGGTACGTCGTGGTCACTACTGAATTTAATGGTGACCTATTTTCCATTTATTCTTGCTTTTGATTAAGTAAGATTATCATGGTGTCCTTTCCTTATTGGTATGATGTTACGGTAATCAGTTATTACATGCTAATCGCATGCAATAACAAGATTAATTATTCAAGCGTAAAATTTGATATAATAATTCAAATAGAGTTGTTATGGTATACGAACATTGCTGCGATCATAAGAATTGCAATACCCTCTCAACAGAAGGCACTACCCAGGTGGTTGAACGGTACCTTCCTACTTCTAAGAATTAGTGATCGGTGTAAATCATATTCCGTGATCTCATATACCTTTTAAGTAACACCCTATTATTTTTACTAAAAAATCTCTAATATATTTATTTATTTTTCAATTTAATTCTTCAGAAAAAGACAGGTCAAGGCCTTGGCCAAGTAATTTGCAGTGAGGTCAGCTTGTTATTTTAAAAACAAGCAACACGGAAAGCATCGCTGCTCACGAAATCTTCCTTTGTTTTGGTCAGACGAAAACTCCCTTCCGCTTTAAAATCACATCTGGCCGCGCCCGCTGCCCACCGTACCCTGACGAAAACTTCGAGCATCGCCAAAGCGGAGAGCCAAAGAAGCCTCTCACCACTAATCTTCCGACGGCACCCCCATTGCTAATCAACACCTCTCTCTCTTCTCCATGGCGGCAGAGCACGAGGATCAGCGGCCGTCGACCTCCGAAGCCGACACCTCCGACGACGAGGATTCATCGTCTCCCTCCCTCTCCCTCAGCGACCTCCCCCTTGCCTGCCATGACGGATCCGACGGCCTCAATTCCTCCGAAGACCGCCAATCTCCTTCTACGGACCCTTTCGATTTCTTCTCCGGCAACTGCTCCGCTGCCGAGGAGATATGCTCCGCCGACGACGTCTTCCTCAAGGGGCAGCTCCTCCCTTATAAGCCCCCTCCTCCGCAGCCATCTCCGGCGAAGAGGAGCGGCGTCCCTGCCCCCGAAATCGCACCTTTGGATCACCGACGGTCGGAGTCACTCGACGGGTTCAACCGGCCCCGCGGCGGCGGGGGGCTTGCGGCGGAATACAGGAGGCTGAGGAGGGCGGCCTCGTCGGACTCGGACCCGAGGACCTCTCGGCCACCACCGCCGAAGGCTCCGGCGACGCCGAGGTCGAGGCCGAAATGGTATCTGGTCGTGTTCGGGTCGGTGAGGGTACCGGCGGCGATGGAGATGAAGGAAATCCGGAACAGGCAGAGGCGACGGAGATCGCCGCCGCTGGCGGAGTGCGGCTGGTGGGGATGCGAACGGGGGAGGGGCCCATGGAAGCTTCTCCGCTCGCTGAGCTGCAAGGGGGTGGAGAGCGCCGTCGTCGCTCCGCCGCTAAGCTTCGTCTCGCACGTGCGAGGATGAGCCACGCCCGGCCAGGTCCGAGTGCCCTTTTGGTCAGTTCCGGCTCCGGTGTACTTATCACTTATCAGCCCCTATCGAGATGGAGGCCGGTGGATATTGGACAATATTGTAAAAAGAGTGGCAAGTTCTTTTCAAATTACTAATTTTAAGTTCCTTAAGTTTGCGACGGTTGGGGTTCACGGGGTGTCCGAGGTCTACGGACGAGGAGACCTGAAGTTATTGATAATTTGATATTTTACCTCATTTAGTAGCAAAAGAATCGAACTTTGTAATTAACCAACGCAAACTGATCCGTCTATCAACATATGGTGTTACCTTTCCGCTGCATTAGATCCCATGCACTGGAGCTACAGCAATTAGCAGGCGGGAAGTTGCATTCAGGAGTTGCTATGCTTTTGACAACCCAAAAAGTTATTTCTTTATTTTTCTTTATGGTTTTAGTTTCAGCAATATAACTAGTTATAAATTACTTATACCTGAAGATTGGACAGCCTTTCCGGATGCTAGGATATGGTCCCTTTGTGCATCAGGATAAAACTATGCATACTTAACCCTTCAAAAACCAATGATACACTAAAATTCATTGGTTAGGCTTCCTAGTGGAGTACTCTAAACACAATTAATATGGCAAAGTTATGAAACCACTAGTTGATGAGGAAATATTAATGGAAAAGAAAAAAGAAAATCAATCAAGATATATAAATTTCATGTGATTCAACCATTTGCTACGATCGACGACGGATGCAAAAGAGTAACAAAATTTAACTGTGAAAAAATATTTGTGATTTTAAAGATTGAATCTTCATCAAATCCTCTTATAAAATACTAAATCTATTTACATCTAAAGAGAATCACCTCTTAAACTCTCTAAATAATGCACTAGGTTCTATTTACACTAAAAGCCAAAGGCTACATATATTTGTATAGAGAATAAATTTATAATATACTATATTAAAAATATATATTACACTAAAAGCCAAAGGCTACATATAATATACTATATTAAGTTTAATAAATTTATATTTGTATCGAGCTGGATCGGCAGGCCAGATTTTTTGAGCCCGGCACGGCATAGTTTAATGGATCGTGCTAGCACGGCCTGGTTCGTGTCGGGCCATACCGCCCATGGGCCAGGCACTTATGAGTTGTGCCGACCCATGTGAGCCATGCCTGCACAGATCCGTCACGAGCCGTGCCGGGTTGGGCTGACGGCTGAATTTTTTGAGCCCGATATGACACGATTTAATGGACCGTGCTGGCACGGCCTGATACTGCAGCGGTATCGGATCGCACCAGGCACGGCCCGGTTCGTATCGGGCCGTGCCTGGCCCATGGGTGGCACGGCCCGATGCCCAACTCTACTACTAATCTACAAAAGTGACTAGAGTTTCAAGTGGTCTAGATTGGGAAAAGGCATGCTATAACCATTCCGAAGCATCATTCTTTAACTCCACTAGCTTAGTGTTTCTCTCAATCTTACTAAAACTAAAAAACACATTCTTTGAGTATAACATTGCCAACTCACTAAAAATAATACGAACCGAGCCGTGCCTAGCCCATGGGTGGCACGGCCCGATGCCCAACTCTACTACTAATCTATAAAAGTGACTAGAGTTTCAAGTAGTCTAGATTGGGAAAAGACATGCTATAACCATTCCGAAGCATCATTCTTTAACTCCACTAACTTAGTATTTCTCTCAATCTTACTAAAACTAAAATAATATCCCTATTAGTTAGTAATTTGGATGTCTTAGAGCACCGCAATCTATATTCCTTTATTACATATGCATAACTAATAAATACATAATTTTTAACTCTAGGATCCAATTTGCCATCATTAATGTGAATATGTGTAGGGCAACCATAGATTCTCAAATTGGAATAATCTCAATAACAAAGCATTTGGCATTATTATCCATTAATACAACTCAATCTTGAATGGATTAATATATGAAAAACTAATCCCTATTATCACACATATAATAAAAATAAACTAAATCCTAATTCACTCATCATTTAATATAACTTCTTTGATCACGGAGAGAATAAGAGTAAAATCATCAAAATATCTTTCTACTAAATTGGTCTCAACACTTTCATTAATTTACTTTTGGCTTTGATTATTACCATTTTATTGCTTATTTTTATTTTATAATAATAGTCTTAATGTACCTTTTTTAACAATAATTATATATCAAATTTTTATATTTAACTCCATTCTAGGCTTACCTCCACCATTAGCCGAATCCTTTTCTTTAGATCACCCTCTAGCCACTAAGCCTTCTCCTTCTTTTGCTTTCAATCGGATTTTTAGAAAACCAGCTTCTTTGGCCTCTTCTATAAAAAAATTATTTTTCTATAAAGCAAAGTATTATAAATTTATAATATTAAATTAAATTCAAGATAAGATTTAATGGCCATATCTTCAGCCATATATAGTGTGAATAAATGGAGCATCAGATACAATTTCTATAACGAAACGGTTGTTTTCTCATTCATAACATTATTTAGAACCTCATCGAACAAATATAATTATATTGTAGTAAGGGCCTTCTCATCCATTTCCTCCTCCTTTTTCATCTAAGGGAACATGTCTTCCTTTCTAAATAACACCTACAATCTGTGTTACATAAGATAATTTGCTTATTAACTTATTACGAGCTAATGCTTTTAATTTGATTAAACTTTTCAATTTTGAACTTTGCGATCATTTTAACATCCTAACAAAAAACTATGCTATTTTCATCAAAATGACAAGGAAATCTCCGATCTTCACCTAAAACAACATTTTATCTTACCCAAACTGAATAATGTTAATAGAACATCCTAAAGCAAAACTCCACCTTCATTGTCTCACCACAATAGTCCATTTGAATAAGACTGAGATAATTATTTCACTTATTCAAGATTTATTTTAACTTTATTACGAGCTTATTCCAAGCATCTTCTTCCATTTTTGGTTGTCATTTGGACTTTTAAGTCCCACCAGAATTTGACAAACCTCCTCTTCCTCAAATTTACCGCCTAATGAGTCCTCCACACACACTGATTTGACCAGTGATGTGGCCAATAAAGCCACAGGATGACAAAATCAACCATGTGGCACAAGCGCGGCCCCATCGGCCCCGGCGGCCCCGTTTTCTCCAGAACGCGCCGTAGCGGCCCTAACCTCCCAAGGTCGGCCCCGTCCGCCCCGGCTTCTCCAAGGCGCGCCGTGGCGGCCCCGACCTCCTAAGGCCGGCCCCCGATGGCCCGTTTTCTCCAGGACGGCCGTGGCGGCCCCGACCTCCCCAGGTCGGCCCTGTCTGCCCCGGCTTCTCTAAGGCGCGTTGTGGCGGCCCCGATCTCCCCAGGTCGGCCCCATCTGCCCCGGCTTCTCCAAGGCGCGCCGTGGCGGCCCCGACCTCCCAGGTCGGCCCCGTCCGCCTCGGCTTCTCAAGGCGCGCCGTGGCGGCCCCGACCTCCTAAGGCCGGCCCCCGGTGGCCCCGTTTTCTCCAGACGCGCCATGGTGGCCCCGACCTCCCCAGTCGGCCCCGTCGGCCTCGGCTTCTCCAAAGCGCGTCGTGGCGGCCCCAACTTCCTAAGGCCGGCCCCCGGCGGCCCCGTTTTCTCCAGGACGTGTCGTGGTAGCCCCGACCTTCCCAGGCCAACCCCGTCCGCCCTGGCTTCTCCAAGGCGCGTCGTGGCGGCCCCGACCTCCTAAGGCCAGCCCCCGGCGGCCCCGTTTTCTCCAGAATGCGCCGTGGTGGCCCCGACCTCCCTAGGTTGGCCCCGTCCACCCCGGCTTCTCAAGGCGCGCCGTAGCGGCCCCGACCTCCTAAGGCCGACCCCCGGTGGCCCGTTTTCTCAGAATGTGCCGTGGCAGCCCTGACCTCCCCAGGTCGGCCCCGTCCGCCCGGCTTCTCCAAGGCGCGCCGTGGCGGCCCCAGCCTCCTAAGGCTGGCCCCCGGTGGCCCCGTTTTCTCCAGGACATGCCGTGGCGGCCCCGACATTCCCAGGTCGGCCCCGTCTGCCCCGGCTTCTCCAAGGCGCGCCATGGCGGCCCCGACCTCCTCATGTCGGCCCCATCCGCCCTGGCTTTTCCAAGGTGCGTCGTGGCAGCCCTGACCTCCTAAGGCCGGCCCCCGGTGGCTCCGTTTTCTCTAGGACACACCGTGGCGGCCCCGACCTCCCTAGGTCGGCCCCATCCACCTCGGCTTGTCCAAGGCGCACCGTGGTGGCCCCGACCTCCTAAAGCCAGCCCCCGACGGCCCCGTCCTCTCCAAAGCAGGCCGTGGTGGCTCCGACTTCTTTGGGTCAACCCTGTGCCTACTAGAACCACCAACCGTTTGACCCGCTCAGACTGGCATCTTCTGACCACGCTGACCAGACCCACCTACCAGTCGATTCCACCGACTGATAGGACCTGGCCCACCAACCGCTGGCCCTTCCTCTCTGATGGGACAGAATCCACCAACTAGCCCAAGCTCACGTAACCCTACGTGTCCCGCAGACATTCCCCCCTTGCGGAATGTCATGCGCCCAAACCCATGCAGATTTCAACAGCCTATAAAAGGGTAAGTCCACAAGAGATTCAGTACGTTAACATAAGCACTCTCTCACTTTTCCACCCAGAGAAACTCCACCTTCAAGGATTCTCTAGACCTAAAGGGGCTCTTTCGAGCTCCTCTTCGGCTATGACCTCAATCACTGACTTGGGCATTGGAGGGTCCCCACCGGAGAACCCCTCTGGTCTTGGGACTTCTTGCAGGTCGCCGGCTGCCCAAAAATTTCATCAGTAGCCAGATTAAGTCTTCCGGCGGTCCACGTCTGCGGTCGTGTGTCATCAGATTGGCGCGCCAGGAAGGGGGTGACGAAAAAAGGAGACCCAACTCGAACCCTACATGATACCTCTCTTTTCTCTCCCTCTCTCAACAATGGTGATGACACGGGCTCAGGATGCCTTAGTCAGTCATCGTGGGGGGAATCTCCCTCCGGTTAGGTAGCAAGAGACCAACCTCCCTGCTTCCGATCCTCCCATTACCTCCTCGCAACTAGAGGTGGTTGCCCTAGCTGCGAAGCAGCCGCCAGCTCTTACTCAGCACGTTCAAACTCTCACCGCCATGGTCCATGGACTTCAGCAACAGCAGTCCATGGCCACCCAGCACCAGACCGCTCCCCCTGCCAGTCAGCAGTCAGCAAGGGGAGGCTCCCTCCAGCGAGAGGCCGGTCGATGTCCGGCTTCCCCTAGGAAACCTCACCATGGGCCCCTCAAGCGGCCATGATCCCCTGATTGCGGCCCGAGCAAGTTTCCTCCAGAGCCATCTTGCCAGGAGGAACCAAAGCAGAAGTCTCACGTTCCGCGTCCCTCCCCGTCTTCTTCTTCTTCCTCATCCTCTGAGCCCTCTCGGAGGGCCCCAACGATCAGCCACCAGGCGAAGGAGTGCCTAGAGGAGTACCACCGGCGGCTAGACGAGCTCACCAAAAAAATCAACAACCAACAGAAGGAGGAGTATGACACCCATCCTCCTTACACCCGCCGGATACTGGAGGAGCCCATCCCCTCTAGATTCTGCTTCCCCCAAATGGATCGTACGATGGTACGACGGACCCTCTCGATCACCTCGAGAGTTATAAAGCTATGATGCAAGTCCAGGATGCTACGGATGCCCTTCTCTGTAAAGCTTTCCCCGCCACCCTGCGAAAAGCTGCTCGCGCTTGGCACTCGCGCCTGTTCCCTCATAGCATCTACTCTTTTTGAGAGCTGAAAAGGGCCTTTTTGGCGCATTTTGATGCCTGCTAGTGGATCCCAAGAGTCACAGACAGTCTCTTCTCCGTCCACCAGAAGGAGAGAAAGTCGCTGTGGGACTTTGTGGCCCGATTCAAGATCGCCGCCCTTGAAGTCTACCATTTGGACGATGCGGTGGCAACGTTGGCACTGAAGCGGGGGCTCCTTCTGTCCCGCTTCACCTTCTCTTTGGACAAGAAGCCTCCAAGCTCCTACTCTGGCCTCCTTCTTTGGGCTCAGAAGTACATCCGCGCGGATGAGGCCGATCTCACCCGCCGAGAATCCTCAAGGGGCTCCAGCCGCAAGCCTGCTCGCCTAGAGCCAAGTGGACCTTCTCGCCTCCAGTGGCCCGAACCGCCCCGACGGTCGGACCGCGAGCATCAGAGCCTCGCCCCTCGGAAGGGTGAGCTCACACCTCTTCTTGCTCCCCGCTCCCATATCCTTATGGAGATTGAGGGTGAGCCTTACCTCCAGTGGCCTCCCCCCATGAAGAAGGGCACACCCCGCGACAAGAGCCGCTACTGTCGTTTCTACCGAGACTACAGCCACGACACCGATAGTTGCTACAACTTGAAGCGCATCATTGAAGAGCTTATCTAACGGGGTTACCTTAGAAAATATGTCCAGAAGGTGCCACAACCGTTGCCGGCCCTCATGGGACCACCGCCCGCTCAGGCCACTGTCGATAATACCCCCACAGAACGGATGGTTGGGATGGTGTTTTGGGGAGTGGCTTCTCCATCTAAACGGCCGAGAGGGGAGGAGGCACCGGGTGATGTAGTTTTTGGGGGGATCAGCAAATGTTGATAATATAAACAATGAAGGTATCATTGTCTCTATGACGATCGCCAAACACCCTGTAAAAAGGATATTAGTTGATAGTGGCAGCTCAGCTGACATCCTTACCTACGACGCATTTGTTAGGATGAGATTATCTCTTGACTCTCTTCGGCCCGTAGCGACCCCTTTGGTCGGATTCATAAGGGATTCAGTAAGGGTTGAGAGCAAAATATCCTTGCCAGTGACAGCCGGAACACTGCCATGCCAAAGCATTATTACGAAGTTCTTGGTTGTGCAAGTATCCTTGGCATACAACGCCATCCTCGGGCACCCAGGCTTGAATTTATTGGATGCGGTCATCTCCACCCGACGTTTGTTGGTGCAGTTCCCTACTAGCGAAGGTATCGAAGAAATGAGAGGCGGGTCAGCTCAGTCCTGCCTTGCTATCATGCAGCATCAACTCCTCTAGAGGCCGAGCCAGTCCCAGAGGCGCCCGACCCCAGGGAGTCCATTAAAGGGGGAGAACCGGCTGAGAGGCTCTTAACTTTTCCTCTAGGGGACGACCTAACGAGGACCGTGCGCATCGGCGGACTCCTCCCCCCAGAAGACCGACCGCCTCTTGGCCTTTTTGTGGGCTAGCTCGGACGTGTTCGCTTGGTCGGCGTCCGATATGCCTGGTATTCCTCCGGAGGTAATCACCATAACCTGAACATCGATCCAAAGTACCGTCCGATTCACCAAAGGAAGAGGAGCTTTGCTCCTGAGCGACAGAAGGCCATTGATGAAGAAGTCAACAAGCTACTCGCCGCCGGTCATATCCGAGAGGCACACTATCCCAGCTGGCTGGCCAATGTGGTCATGGTGTGAAAGGCGAACGGAAGCTGGTGGATCTGTATCGACTTCACTGATTTGAATAAGGCATGTCCGAAGGATAGTTTCCCTCTGCCCTGGATCGACCAGCTGGTGGATTCCACCTCTAGCCATGAACTTCTTAGCTTCATGGATGCCTTCTCTAAGTATAATCAAATAAAGATGGACCCGAGTGACGAGGAGCACACGTCCTTCTTAATAGAGAAAGGTATTTATTGTTATAAGGTAATACCCTTCGGCCTCAAAAATGCGGGAGCGACATATCAAAGGTTGATGAATAAAGTCTTTCAAGACCAGCTGGGCCGGAATATGAAGGTCTATGTGGATGACATGCTGATGAAAAGCACCCTTGCTTCCAACCACATCTCCGATCTAGAAGAAACTTTCAATAACCTCCGCCGTTTCTAGGTCAAGCTGAATCCCAAGAAATATGCCTTCGGCATTACAGTGGGCAAGTTCTTAGGCTTCATGGTGACCCAGCGAGGGATCGAGGCTAACCCTGAGAAGATCAGCGCTATCCTCGATATAAGGTCGTCGTCTAGCAAGAAGGAGGTGCAGCGACTCACGGGAAGAGTGGCATCTTTAAGCCGTTTCCTCTCCAAGTCAGTCGAACGATGCTTACCCTTCTTTAAGGCCCTGTGGAAGGTGAACAACTTCGAGTAGACGAGCGACTGCCAGGAAGCCTTCGATGGACTGAAGGCGTTTATGTCTTCCCCACCGCTCCTGTCTAAGCCGAGCGACGGGGAGAATCTTTTCCTTTACCTCGCTGCCTCTCTAGAAGCCGTTAGCTTAGTTTTGGTGCGTCTCGATGCTGACGGGACCCAGAGGCCTGTCTATTATGTGAGCAAGGTACTCCACGATGCGGAGGTCAGATACTCCAGGACAAAAAAAATCATCTTCGCCTTGATCGTCTCCGCCAGTACTTTCAGGCCCATCCCATTGTAGTGCTCACGGACCAACCCCTTCGAGCCATCCTGGCTCGCCCGGACACCTCAGGCCGACTCCCCAAATGGGCCATCAAGCTAGGAGAGTTTAATCTTTCTTTTCAAGCTCGACCTGCCTTGAAGTCCTAGGTCTTGGCCGACTTTCTGGTTGAGTGCACTTGGGCTGAGGAGCCGATCGAGGGGGCTCCCACGGAGCAACCTGTTGCCAAGCCAGAGGACGATGGGGAGTCTTGGATCCTCCATGTGGATGGCGCCTCAAATTCCCAAGAAAGCGGCGCCGGCCTCATTCTTGCGGGCCCTGACGGTGAAACATGGAATGTGCCCTCCGGTTTTTGTTCGAAGCCACCAACAATCAAGCTGAATATGATGCCTTACTGGCAGGCTAAGGCTCGCTCAAGAATTTGGAATAAGGTTCCTCAGAGCTTTCACTGACTCACAACTTGTCTCCGAGCAGATCAACGGGGAATACGAGGCATGTGATTCCGCCATGACCCGGTACCTAGACAAGGTCCGATCCCTAGTTTCTCCACTCTCTTACTTCAGTATCAGCTATATTCCCCGAAGTGAAAATGCCAAGGCTGACACCCTTTCCGCCTGGCTACCTCCACCAACAGCATCACAAGGGACGCCTTCGTCGAGCACCTAGAAAGACCCAGCATAGAAGATAGCAAGGAAATCCTCCCGCTTACCCAAGAGCCGACATGGATGGATGCCTACGTCCGCTATCTCACATACGGCACCCTCCCCGATGATCGCAATGAAGCCAGACTACTTAAGTGGAGGGCCTCCAAATTGTCCTCGTAAACGGACATCTGTACAGAAGGTCATTTTCCTACCCCTTGCTCAAGTGCGTGGGACCTGCCGACGCTGACTATATCCTCAGAGAAATCCATGAGGGCATCTGCGGGAACCATCTGGGGGGCAGATCTTTAGCCCATAAGGCCCTTCGACAAGGGTACTTCTGGCTCACTATGAGAGATGATGCAGCCAAGTTAGTCCAGAAGTGTGACGGCTTCCAGCGTCATGCACACATCCAGCACCAACCCTCTGTTCCTCTAAATCCGCTCTCGGCTCCATGGCCCTTTGCCCATTGGGGGATGGACATCCTTGGGCCATTCCCTCGGCTTCGGGACAACAAAATTCTAATTATCACCATCGACTACTTCACCAAATGGGTTGAGGTCGAGGCGCTGGCCAAAATCACGGAGAGCAAGGTCAAAGCCTTCTTCTGGAAGTCGGTCATATGTTGCTTCGGCCTACCGCACACCCTCGTCACCAATAATGGTCACCAGTTCGACAATGCCACATTCAAGACCTTCTGTGACGAGCTGGGCATCCGCCACCGGTTTACCTCTGTCGGCCACCCTCAAACCAATGGGGAGGCCGAGGTCATGAACCGCACCATCCTTAGAGGACTCAGAACTCGACTGGACGGAGCCAAAGGTCGATGGGTAGAAGAGCTTCCTAGTATATTATGGGCCTACCACACTACCCCAAGAGCTCCGACAAGCGAGACCCCATTCAGTCTAACTTTTGGGTCCGAGACGATCATCCCTGTGGAAATCGACTGCCGAGCCTACGTGTGGAATCCTATAACCAAGAAGACAACCCCACCAAGCTAAGGGCAAATCTTGGCTTCATTGACGAAGTGCATGATCGGGCGCGGTTGCATATGGCCGCTTTTCGCCAACGGACAGCCAAGTATTATAACGCCCGAGTTTGCCCCAAGGTATTTTGCCCTGGAGATCTGGTTCTAAGAAAGGCTGAGGTGTCCAAGCCATTGGAAGGGGGCAAGTTGTCCGCCAACTGGGAAGGTCCTTACCGCGTCACCAAGGCATTCCGTCAAGGAGCATACCAAATTGAAGAGCTCGATGGTCGACCTATCCCGCGTACCTGGAATGCGGACAATCTCCGTCAGTATTATCAATGATCTATCTCTTCATGATTTAAATAATAAAGGATCTCTTTTGGCACCGAAGTCGTTTCTTCCTTGCATCCAAAAGCCAGATCTCACAAAAGGACCTTGTCGGCATCGCGGCCCATGGGATACCACTCGGCCCCGGCACGGTGGTCCCTGGGTCATTCAAATCCCTAAGGCTCCGTAACCGGTTGAGTCACCCCTCGCAGCAGTTCTTAAACCCCCAGGTGGTTCAAAAGGACCTCGCTGGCATCGCGGCCCATGGGATACCACTCGGCCCCGGCACGGTGGTGCCCCTGGGTCGTTCAAATCCCTAAGGCTCGTAACCAGTCGAGTCACCCCTCACAGCGATTCTTAAACCCCGAGGCGGTTCAAAAGGACCTCGCCGGCATCGCAGCCCATGGGATACCACTCGGCCCCGGCACGGCGGTGCCCCCGGGTTGTTCAAATCCCTAAGGCTCCGTAACCGGTCGAGTCGCCTCTCGCAGCGGTTCTTAAACCCCCGAGGCGGTTCAAAAGGACCTCACCGGCATCGCAGCCCATGGGATACCACTCGGCCCCGGTACGGTGGTGCCCCCAGGTCGTTCAAATCTCTAAGGCTCCGTAATCGGTCGAGTCGCCCCTCGCAGCGGTTCTTAAACCCTCGAGGTGGTTCAAAAGGATCTCGTTGGCATCGCGGCCTATGGGATACCACTCGGTCCTGACACGATGGTGCCATCGGGTCGTTAAAATCCCTAAGGCTCCGTAATTGGTCGAGTCGCCCCTCGCAGCGGTTCTTAAACCCCCGAGGCAGTTCAAAATCAAAGGGACCTCGCCGGCATTGCGGCCTATGGGATACCACTGGCCCCAGCACGGTGTCGACGCCTTGACTAGAAGGGTGTCATCCAATTTCACACCACCACCGGTGGACTTTGCCCACCGGTGCAACTTCGAAATTAATCGCCAAGGTACCCCCATGGGTTCAACGGCTCCGCACCCGTTCAAGCGGACTCCTAAGCTCGCAAGTTTACCATGCGTTCGGCCGCAGCAGAGGTAGACAACGAAAAAAAAAAAAAAAGCTTAAAAGGTCTAAACGACTACGACCGGTGTTAAGTTACCACAACTACCTACAAGTCTATTCAGCGATGTGAACTCCTGTGAACCTATTTGGGCGCCACCAGATATGAATACCAGGATATGCCGCGGCACTTTCAACACGCATGACCCCTTACAATGGGGGAACAAAACATTCAGAAAACAGTTCTCTTTTCATTAGTAGCTTTATGGTTACAAAATTCGACTTATAGTCGGGTACAAGGAAAGAAGAAAAATACAAAATTTCCTAAGGCCCATTCGGCCCCGGCTCCTCTCTGGCCTCTTCCTCCTCCGCTGCCTCCTCGTCACAGGCTGAATCTTTTCGAGGTCGGAGCTGCTGATATTGAAGATCGCATACACTTTCTCCTTGCAAAATTCGAAGCCCTTTGTATAGGCATCGAAGCTGGCCTCCAAAACCTCATGTTCGAACTCCACCGAGGCCTTAAAATCGGTAACGGCTCGGATCACTCTAGCCTCGGCCTCCTGGACCCGTGTTTCGGCATTGGCCTCAGCCTCCTTGGCGCGCGCCTCGGCTTCCCGGGCCTTATTCTTTGCCTCCTCGGTGTGGGCTCTGGCCTCGTGAGCATGGGCCTCCGCCCTGGCCCGCTCGTGCCCAGCATCGACCGCCGCTGCGGTAGCTCTCTCCATCGCCATACGAGTCTCGTTCGCCGCCGTGTCAGCCCAGCCTTCCGCATGCTGGAGCTGGTGGTATAGATCCTCTATCTCGGCCCTGGCCGAGTCCAGCCTAGACGAGACCAGGGACAGCTGGGTCACGGCCATGGAGGCCTGCCCCCTCTCGACTTTGGCTCGGTGCTCTGCCTCCTTCAACCGGCCACCAAGGTCCTCCTCTCAGGCTTTGGCCTCCTCCTGCTGCCGGGTCAGCTTTTCAGACAGCGCGCGGGCCTGCCCCTTGTACTTGTTGGCCCGCCCGATAGTGAGTGCAAGGGCCTCCCCTGTATGAGTTACCGCCGAGCGGAGGGCCAAGGCCCCGTGGGCCAACTGCGCCAAGAGAGCCCATTAGCCACAAATAAACTAAAGCATTCTATATGGAGATTGTGTTCGAAGGGTTACCTGGAGCACATTGACCATGACCATGTCTAGGAGGGCGGCGTGGGACTGCCGCCCTATCTCCTCCTCCGTCTCCGAGGACCGTGACCTCGATAGCAAGGCGGCGGCCCCCCCGGCGTCTTCCATTGTAAGCAGCCTGGGCGCCGGTCTTGCTAGTCCCCACAGCGGTTCGATCGGTGGCTGCTGGCTGACCGATGCTCAGATTGCCGAGATGAGCTCCCCTTCTTGGCCTGATGCTCGCTAGACCTCGTTGCCCTGGCCCTGGAACTCCTGGTAGCAGCCTCCCCTTCTTCAGCTACGGGAGGCGCTCTTTCCATCTCCAGCTTGATGGGAGCCGGAGGGCTTCTAATGATCGCCGCCTGCCCCGCCTTGGCCAAGTCGGCGGCGATAGGAACTCCCTCCTCAAGATCCAAAATTACCACGGCTGCCCCGGTGGCGGTCGGGATCTCCCTTCCTCCGTCTCGGCCCCGGCTGGCCGGGGACTACTTCTTCAGCCGGTGTCTCCTTACCCGGCTCCTCCATAGGTGCCCGAGTTGGAGGGGCTTCAGATGTTTCGGCCGGTTCAGCATGAGCTCCCCTTCGCGCCCTCTTAGCCGGCCTTGACTGCTCGTTAGTTGCCCGTTTCCTTTGGCGCGCGAGGGCCTCAAATTTCTGTAGAAAACTTCATGGCTGCATAAAAAATAAAGGTTAGTACGCAAAAAGAAGAAAAAGGAGAAAAGGGAAAAATTTCTATAAAATGGGTAAAATCCATGTCCGGGCGAGGGCAAGAAGAAAGGATTTCTGTGCTCACCGACTGCTGGAGCCAGCTCGGCCTCGTACAAGTTCTCCTCAGATAGGAGGTCCTTGTAAGAAGGAATCTGGGAGTTATAGAAATGGCGGAAGAGCTCCCCATCCTTATCACTTACGGCTGAATTTTCATTGGAGCTTACGTCCGGCTCCCCCCATTCGGTCCTCACTCCCTCTATATGGAAAAAAAAAAAACCGAGACTTCCACCCCCTAATTTTGGACGGAAGACCCAATGGGAGAGCCCTGCCCGACCTGGCGGTAAACACCCACCAGGCCCCCTCACCCTGGCGGTGGAGCTTGTAAAGAGCCCGGAATAAGGACAGGCTGGCTGCGGATTCCTAAAAATGGCAAAGGATGACGAAGGCACAGAAGATCCGAATCGAGTTGGAGTCAACTGCGCCGGTACTAACCTATACCTATTCAAGAGGTTCACGAATAAGGGATGGAAAGGAAGCCGCAGCCCGCACCTAAAAAACTCCTCATACAGAGCAACTCGTCCGGGGAGGACGGAGTTCACTCTGTCCTCAGGGCCGGGTGTGGACAAGTGAATGAAGTCTGGGACCTTATACGTAGTCCTAATGGCCTCTACCTCCTCGGGGGTTATGGTGGATGCAATCCCCCCTGGCCCCGCTGGATCAAGGTTAGTTACCGGAGGAGACGCCGGGCGGCGGAAGGAAATGGGAACTGCTCTCACCGGGGAAGAGGACGGGTCTACTACTGGTTTCATACCCTCTTTAATGGCTTTACGGTCCATGGATCAAAGGTTGAAGGTGAAAAAATGAAAACTAACCTGGGGATTTGTTAAGAAGACGAAGGCTGAAGGTCTCGGGTTGCAAGGAAGCTCGAGAGGGAAGAAGGCAGGAGAGCAATGGCAATATAAAACTCCCCCCAGGCCCGGGAGGTGCCTTTTATACCCCAATTTCAAAACCGCACCGCCCCAGGATCGGCCACGTGGCCCTCGCCTATTACGCCGCATCCCAAAGCGCCGGCCATTTTGCCCACGATCAAGGCGCCCCGCCTCAATTCCACCAAGGAGCGGAGTCTCTGGCCAATAGTAATGCTTGAAGCACGGAGTGGCAATGATGACTCTTACCTTTTTCCCATCCTCCGAGGAGCACCCCCTTAAATCGACCGGGACCGATGTCAGCGCCCACCTACCGCATGATTACGGAAGATCATCGAGGTGACATCACTTCAAGAAGGCACGCCGATTTGCCCGCCATTTAAAGCACCTAAAGTTAATAATCATAGCCTTTGAATTTTCACGCTCGTATCACCCAAATGGCGACTGGAACGTGGCCTTTCACGCTCAGGAGCGGGAGGCATCTGATGTGACCAGTGATGTGGCCAATAAAGCCACAGGGGTAATCATGGCAAAATCAACCATGTGGCACAAGCGCGGCCCCGGCGGCCCCATTTTCTCCAGAACGCACCGTGGCAGCCCCGACCTCCTCAGGTCGGCCCCGTCCGCCCCGGCTTCTCCAAGACGCATCGTGACGGCCCCGACCCCTCAGGTCGGCTCCGTCCGCCCCGGCTTCTCCAAGGCACGCCGTGGCAGCCCCGACCTCCTAAGGCCGGCCCCCGGCGGCCCCATTTTCTCCAGGATGCGTCGTGGCGGCCCCAACCTCCCCAGGTCGGCCCCGTTCGCCCCGGCTTCTCCAAGGTGCACCGTGGCGGCCCCGACTTCCTAAGGCCGGCCCCCGGTGGCCCAATTTTCTCCAGGACGCGCCGTGGCGGTCCCGACCTCCCTAGGTCGGCCCCGTCCGTTCCGGCTTCTCCAAGGCACGTTGTGGCAGCCCCAACCTCCTAAGGCCGGCCCCCGGCGGCCTCGTTTTCTCCAGAATGCGCCGTGGTGGCCCCGACCTCCCCAGTTCGGCCCCGTCCACCCCGACTTCTCCAAGGCACGCCGTGGCGGCCCCGGCCTCCTAAGGCCAGCCCCCGACGGCCCCGTTTTCTCTATGATGCACCGTGGTGGCCCCGACCTCCCCAGGTCGGCCCCGTTCGCCCCGGCTTCTCCAAGGAGCACCGTGGCGGCCCTGACCTCCTAAGGCCAGTCCCCGATGGCCCCGTTTTCTCCAGAACGCATCATGGCGGCCCCGACCTCCTAAGGCCGGCCTCCAGCGGTCCCGTTTTCTCTAGGATGCATCGTGGCGGCCCCGACCTCCTCATGTCGTCCCCGTCTGCCCCGGCTTCTCCAAGGCACGCCGTGGCGGCCCCGACTTCCTAAGGCCGGCCCCCGGCAGCCCGTTGTCTCCAGGAGGTGTCATGGCGGCCCCGACCTCCCTAGGTCAGCCTCGTCCACCCTGGCTTCTCCAAGGCGTGCCGTGGTGGCCCCAACCTCCTCAAGCCGGCCCCCGGCAGCCCCATCCTCTCCAAAGCAGGCCGTGGCAGCCCCGGCCTCTTTAGGTTGGCCCTGTGCCTGCTAGAACAACCAATCATCTGATCCGCTCAGACTGGCATCTCCTGACCATGCTGTTGATGGGACCAGACCCACCTACCAGCCGATTCCGCCGACTGATGGGACCTGGCCCACCAACCACTGGCCCTCCCTCTTTGATGAGACAAGACCCACCAACTAGCCCAAGCTCACGTAACCCCCACGTGTCCCACAGACATTCCCCTCTCGCGGAATGTCATACGTTCGAACCCATGCAGATTTCAACGGCCTATAAAAGGATAAGTCCACAAGAGATTCAGGTACATTAACATAAGCACTCTCTCACTTTTCCACCCAGAGCAACTCCACCTTCAAGGATTCTCTAGACCTAAGGGGCTCTTTCGAGCTCCTCTTCGGCTGTAATCTCGATCACTGACTTGGGTGTCAGAGGGTCTCCATCAGAGAACCCCTCCGGTCTTAGGACTTCTTGCAGGTTGCTGGCTGCCCGAAAATCTCGTCAGCAGCCAGATCAAGTCTCCCGGCGCTCCATGTCTGCGGTCGTGCGTCATCACACACACTTCCTGAAGCCCAAGAGAGAAGAAACAGGGAAGATCAAGGTAGTCGGAGGGCTTCCTAATCTGACCTACAGAAACCTGGTGCCTTGGTTCAGTCATAGACACGTCTTGCCTTGCAACCCCTATGCTTTGGCGACAAAATGGAGCTCTATGGATAGGTCAGCCAACCTAATCCAAGACGTCCAACATTTTGTTAGAAAATTATTTTTTCTTTTGCAAAAATTCTTTCTAAAAAATGCTAAAAAATAATCTAAAATTTAAATTCAAAATATAAACTAAAGTTAAAAAGAATCAAACTGGTCGAGGCGTGTTAAACACTGCCCTAAGAACAAGTTTTTGCCTCCTAGTGCGGGTTGTTGGCGATTTGTACCCAAGATACAATGACCCGGCTCGATCCGATCCGCCTACCGCGAGCATGATCGGATGGAGGTGCAAACCCAATAATATTTTAGATGCCCAAATAAAAATATAATAATAATAATAGTTAAATAAATCTTTTACCATCAGTAGCTTGTTGAGACAGACTTCTTTGTTGAGATAGACTTTCTTGTTGAAACAGATTCCCAATTTCAAACACTTGCAGCAACAGGATCTTCAACAATTGAATAGAGCTTTTAGGATTTGGATTTTCTTACTTTTCTGTTCTCTTTTCCCTTAGTCTATATATATATATATATATATTTTTGGCCGTTAGGCCTTGTTACAATAATGGAGGAAAAATCGGAATGTTTGCAGAATGCTTGAGCGAGTGCTCGAGCGGAATTGCCGCGAGGAATTGCCACAAATGCTAGCGTTTCTCCAGCGCGTCCCATGCAAGCATTTAATGCTCGCGTGGGTCCGTTACCCTTTCCTTTTTTTACTTTTAACTCTTTAAAACGATAAAAAGTCAACAATCCCTCATAAAAATTAAAATAAATAAATACTAATATTAATATACCAAAAATTTTAGGGAATCTTATACTATGCAATGGGTGAGGTATCCTGTGGACTTGAACCTCACTTAGTGTTGATTGTATAAGGAACCATAGTGGATTAGACTTTGAACTAGGTCCTTGACTCAGACTTCTACTAATCACACACACAGCATGAATCAATTGGGTTTAAGCGGTCAGCGCATATTAAAGGCCTTGCGCTTAGTACCTTAATTTTTCATGAGAATTTCTTGAGGTTAGCCCAAACCTTTAGTCACGGCCTAATATGACAATTCTCATATAGGTGAATCCTCCAAGGGTATTTGTGACTAATACCCTGCAGATAACCTACCTCGGATCCATTAAGAGAATGACTCAACCTTACACAAATTTACTTTGTCACTTTATAAGAGCACTCATCGTAGGGATGGATTGAAAAAAAAAAATAACATTGTGCTCTAACACGATCACTCAATCAGCTTCGTTTCTACCACATTAAACCTCATTCATGGGATCTTCAATCACAGAGGTTGGGTATCTACTACTGGTGACCAAATAATGGGCTTAAGCCCCATCCCCCTCGATGAATCTAGAACTCCACTCCTAGATAGTCCCTTGGTTAATTGATCTGCCAAATTCTTCTCAGATTTGACAAATTCCAAAGAGATAACATCATTTTTCTTATGTTGTCTTATAGACTTATGACGAAGCTATATATGACAATTCATCTTTTTATTGGTACTCTTTTGATTTGTCAGTTCAATTGTGGCCTTATTATCACAATGGATTGATATAGCTGGAACTGGCTTAGGTATCAAAGGTAGCTCTGATATTAGATTTTTTATCCACTCTTTCTCATTATAGGTGGTATCCAGAGCTATCAACTGGCCTCCATGGTGCTTCTAGAAATAATAGTTTGCCTAGTGGATCCCCAAGCAATAGCAGCACTGCCAAGAAGAAAAAGATATCCAGTTGTTGATTTTAAATCATGAGAATCAGTGATCCAATTAGCATCACTGTAACCCTCAACCACCTCAGGGTATTCAGTGAACATCAAAGAGAAATTAAGTGTTCCCTTTAAATATCGGAACACTCTTTATAAGGCTACCCAATGAGATTGATCAGGATTTTGATTATATCTACTAAGCCTTCCTATAGCATAGGCAATATCAGGTCTTGTCCTATTTGCTACATACAATAGAGATCCTATAATTTGAGAATACTTTAATTGATTAATTGGGTCACCTAAATTTTTCTTTAGGTGAAAGCTAGGATCAAAAGGAGTAGATATTGATTTAAGATTGGAATAACCAAACTTCTTGATCATTTTTTCTATAAAATGAGAAAGAGAGAGAGCTATCCCTTCATGGGACTTGATAAGCTTCATCCCTAAGATTACATCTGTTTCACCTAAATCTTTCATATCAAACTTAGAAGAGAGAAAAGATTTAACACTTGAAATAATTTTAAGAGATGTTTCAAAATTAAAATATCATCTACATATAAGAAAAGGATTACACAATCATTATCGATGATTTAGAATAAAACACACTTATCACGATTATTGATTTGAAATCCAAAAGATAGAATAATTTGATCAAATTTCTCATGCCATTGTTTAGGAGCATGTTTAAGACCATAAAGGGACTTGATAAGTTTACAAACCTTGTCTTCTTGTCCCTTTACAATAAAACCTTCAGGCTATTCCATATAGATCTCCTCCTCAAGATCTCTATTTAGGAACGCAATCTTCACATCCATTTGATGAATGATTAACTTATGAATGGAAGCAATGGCAAGAAGTAATCTAAGGGTTGTTATTCTAGCTATAGGAGAATATGTATCAAAGGAATCTAACCCTTTCTTTTGGTTATACCCTTTGGCTACTAATCTAGCCTCATACTTTTCTATTAAACCATCAGGTCTAAATTTCTTTTTAAATGCCCACTTATACCCTAATGCTCTATTTGGATGGAGAGAAAAGTGAAAGGAAAGAAAACTGGAAGGAAAGAAAAGTGGAAGGAAAGAAAATTAAAGAGAAAATATTTTCTCTCCTTCTGTTTGGATGAGTGAGAGGAAAAAGAGAGGAGAGAAAAGTTGATAATTTATAATGACAATATCCTTATTATAGATGATTAAAAAATGCATCGATTGTTTTTTGGAAGGGTCAATATTGGAATGAAAAAAAAGAAAGAGCACTTTTGAGTTTTCTCCAAAATCTCTCCGGTTTCGGAGAGAAAACTTTTATGTGGGGCCCACCACTTTTTTCCTCTGTTTTCTCCTCTAGTTTTCTTTCCTCCCGACTTTCTCTTCATCCAAACAAGATAAATTTCATTTTCTCTCCTATTTTCCCTCCTAGTTTTCTTTCCTCCATAGTTTCTCTCCATCCAAACAGAGGGTAAAGGTTTGCTTCCATAGGGTAATCAGATAAGATCCAAGTTTCATTTTGTAAGATTGAATTAAACTCAGAAAGAATAGCTTCCTTCCAAAAAGAAGCATCAGGAGAAGACATCGCTTCTGAAAAAGAGAAGGTTCATCTTCGACTAGGAAAGTAAAGAAACCTTCACCAAGGTCTTTTTCTTTCTTTATTCTTGAACTTTTTCTAAGTTCAGAAGGTTCACCTTCGGGATTAGATCTTTTTCTTTTCTTTGACTCATTAGAGGACCCAGCTTTAAAAGAATCATGAACCAAGAAGGATTAGAAGAAAGTTGATTTGGTACTTGGTTCTTGAAAGGAAAAACATTTTCAAAATAAGTAGCATCTCTAGATTCGATAAGAGTATTATTTGAGATGCCACTTATATCAGAGTTTATCATTAGGAACCTATTTGTACTGCTATCTAGGGAATAACCTATAAAGATAGCATCTACGGTTTTAGGTTCTATTTTTCTTCTCTTAGGTTCATGTATTCCTATCTTAGCTAAGCATCCCCATACTTTAAGATAATCTAGCCTAGGTGTTCTACCTTTCCAAAGCTCAAAAGGTATTTTAGGACTATCCTTAAAGGGTATCATATTTAAAACATAACATGCAGCTAAAAGAGCTTCCCCCACAAGTTCTCGGGTACGCTTGAACTTATTAACATTGAGTTAACCATATCCATTAATGTACGATTTTTCTGTTCAGCTACACCATTGGACTGAGGAGAGTATGGTGGTGAAACTTCATGAATAACCCCATATTCTTAAAAAAATAGAGTCATTTCATTTAAGGTATATTCACCACCGCGATCTGACCTAAATTTCTTAAGTTTTTTCTCAGTTTGGGTTTTAGCTTCTACCTTATAAATCTTAAACTTATCTAATACTTCATCCTTCGATTTTATAAATATATGTAACAATATCGAGAGAAGTCATCTATGAATGTTACAAAGTAACGACTTCCTCCTCATGTAGGAAACTTGGTAGAGTCACATACATCGCTATGGACTAATTCAAGAAGTGTTGAACTCCTATTATCTGATTTAAAAGGTTTTCTTGGCATCTTGGCTTGAATACAAATCTCACATTTAAACTTTCTATCAATGTGAACTTTAGGAATTAGATTAAGATTTGTCATGTAATGAATAAGATAAAAATTCACATGACCAAGTCTACTATGCCAAACATTTGAAGATTCAACATTAAAAAGAAGAGGACTTTTATTAGATAACTTAGAGGATACATTTAATTTAAAAAGACCTTCACATACAAAGCCTTTACCAACAAACTCATTATTATGAGTAATTAAAACTTTATTTGACTCTAGAACAACTTTATATCCTATAGACATAAGGAGAGATCCACTAATCAGATTTCTTCTAGCACTAGGAACTAACAGCACTTCATGAAAGACCAGGATTTTCCAAGATGTCATCTTTAGATCCACTTGACCTTTCCCAAGTACTTGTGCTGAAGAATTATTCCCAAGTATCACACCTCCTCCACTTGATTCCTGAAAGGTGAAGAACCAGGAGCGATAAAAACAAACATGAACATTAGCTCATGAATCAAGCCACCAATCACAAGAAGATTGGGTTGAGTTAATTAAGAATTTTGAATTTACCGACCTGAAAGAAGGCTCAGCACCACTCTCAACCACGTTAACTTATGGTTTAGATGATTCCTCAATGGTTTAGTCTTTCGGTGGTAGCAGTCCTTCACCACATGATTTGTCCTTCCGCACACAAAGCAGAATGTGCCTTTATAATTCTTTGAGTTCTGATTCGATCGGTTCTAGTTTGGTCGGTTCTAAGGAGGTTTGTATGATTGGTTGGATCTAGATTGGAATTTCTTCTTCTTAAAATTCTTTCCCTTGGGTTTGAATTGATTTGGAGTTGGATTTGACTCGGTCAGATTGATTTTAGGTCTAAGGTCGGTCTTTTGATTTTGATTGAACTTAAGCCGGTGTTCTTCTTCAATCCTAATCGAATTAATCACTTCTGTTAGGGTCAAGCTACCTTGCTTATAGCTTAGCTCTCGAGCAAAGGATAACCAAGATGGTGGAAGGGCATCTACTAAGGCTTGGACCTTATAGTTTTCAGAAAAACTACAGTCAGTCAACTCAAACTTTCTAAGAAAATCTTGGAATTCATGAATTTGTATACTAATAGGTTTGGAATCTACTATTATGTACTTTCAAAATTTTGAGATGGTGAATCGATCTAGACCTGCATCATCCATCCTATATTCAGCCTCAAGGGCATCCCAAAGTTTCTTAGCAGTTTTAGTAAGAAGGTAGACATCATAAAGATTATCAGATAGGGCACTTAAAATTCTATGTCTATAATGAAAATCTATTCTTAGGGTATTTTGATGTTGATGAAGAAGTATCAACTATACTAGAAGAACCTTGTTGAGTGTTGGATTTGGGATATGGTAATTTTATGGCAGAAAATAAGCCTAAAGTGGTAAGTCAGTATTTCACTTGACTTTGCCACCTCCTAAAGAATGATCCATTAAATTTTTCAGGTTTGATTGCACTAAGATCATCAGAACCCATTTTGAAAAAATTGGTTGCTTAATTCGTTCTGCACAACCAAAAAGTTGAAGGTTAGCCTTATAATTAATTTTTTTAAATTAGTGATTTTTCAGATATTTCTAGATTTTAAATTTCAAAAGAATTAAATCTAGAAACTACTTGCAATAAATATAACCACTAAGCAAGAATTAACTCAAATAATTTAATTTTGAATTTGAGTTTCAATTTTTTTAAAAAAATTTCAAATTTTGAATTTCAAATTTTAATTTTAAATTTTAAATTTTAAATTCAAAACATTTTTAAAATATATTCTAAGGCTTCTGCATAGAATTTAAAATAAGAAAAAAAAATTTAATTACTTATAATAAAATCTAGCACTTTCTAATGAGAGGAAAACTTGTCCTTAGCTGTTAGAGAATTATTTTTTCTTTTGCAAAAATCCTTTCTATAAAATGCTAGAAAATTAATCTAAAATTTAAATTCAAATAAAATTAAAGTTAAAAAGAATCAAACTGGTCGAGGCGTGTTAGACACTGCCTTAAGGACAAGTTTTATCTTCTCGTGCGGGTTGTTGGCGATTTGTTCCTAAGGTACAATGATTCGGCTCGATCTGATCCTCCTACCGCAAACACGATTAAGTAGAGGTACAACCCAATGGTACTTCATATACCCAAAAAAAATATAATAATAAAAATAGTTAATAAATCTTTTACCATCAGTAGCTTATTAAGACAGACTTCTTTGTTGAGATAGACTTTCTTGTTGAGACAAATTTCTAACTTCAAGCACTTGCAGCAACAAGATTTTCAACAATTGAATAGAGTTTTTATGATTTAAATTTTTTTACTTTTCTGTTTTTTTTTTTTTATATATCTATATATATATATATATATATATATATATATATATATATAGAATAAAGAAAAAAAATTATTATATATATATATATATATATATATATATATATATATATAATATTTTTGATCATTAGGTCTTGTTACCGTACTTTTGGAAAAATTAGAATGTTTGCGAAATGCTCGAGCGTTCATGAAATTGCCGCGCATAGCTATGCGAGAACGCTAGCTGGCGAGCGTTTCCCCCAACGCGCCCACATTTTAACTTTTAACTCTTTAAACGATAAAAAGTCAACACATTTTGATTTAGCCAATGCCGAAAAAAAAAAAAAACAAAGGAGTTCGCTCGAGCGTTCGAGGAATTGCCGCAAACGCTCACCGGCGAACGTTTCCCCAGCGCGTCCCACATTTTGACTTTTAACTCTTTTAAAACGATAAAAAGTCAACACATTTTGATTTAGCCAATGCCGAACAAAAAAACAAAGGACTGGGTGAAAAAACAAAGCAATTATTCTTCACTCGATTTTGGCGATCACTGGCAATGACCTTGGGCAATACTTAAACAGAAAACACCTATTAGAGAAAAGGATTGACAACCATTGGTGATTGACAGTCTTCCTCCTAGGGTCTTAGATTTTTCTATTATTCTCACATTTTTCATTCATGACCTACTTTCATGTATCCCACCTACGATACCCACACGAGTAGCGCCTCCTTCACCTCAACATGCTCTTCTCTTCTGTAGCTCTTCTCCATGGCCTGCCTCCTCTACTTTGAATGGGATTGATGATCAACTTGCTAAGATCCCGAGCATGGATTTCAAAGCATAGATCTCAATGCTCTATGGATGAGCGCAAAAGGACCTGCCTGCAACAATCCTGCAACGGTCTATATTGAAATAAATCCACTACCAAAAGACTTGTACTGCTTGCCAAAAACTCTTAAGGCAAATATCCCTGTACTACTGATCGAGTAGTTCATTTGCACACGCTCTACAATTAACTTCTGAAACTAGTTTATTATATCAAAATAAGAACAAGTACTACCTATCATGTACAAATAAAAAAAGATTAATAAGATAAAAAAAGAAAATCAATTAAATATAAGGATTTAATATGATTCAGCTATCGGCCTATGTTTAGGCAAAGAAGAGCATAAAAAAATTAATTATAAAAAGAATTATAAATTTTATTTTTACATTAAATTTTTTTATAAAATTTTAAATTTACTTGGAGCTAAAGAGAATCCTATTTTTTGTTATGTTTTGCGTGTGTATAACACTCATGCGTTGGTCACAACATGAAAAAATTATATATAGAAGATCCAAAAAGAGATGGCTGCGAAGATGGCTGCGAATTTGAGCCATTAAACAAAGCTCGCGAACCATATGTTGAAGAGATGTGAAAAGTAATTCAATACAATCACTATACCTAAAAGCACAATAGTTTTTTACTTTTAGCATAGTTGTTAGAACCTTGGACCGATTGAATTGAAATCCGAAGGCCAAGCCGATCCGATTCTAGCATAAAACCGGATGTGTAAAACATCCAGTAAATCTGATCAAAGCATCCAGTTCACCCATGAACCAATCAAATCAATCCAACCTAAACCAAATGAGATCACTGGTTTTATCATATTAACCTTAATTTTTATTAAAAATTAATTTTTTATATATATATTTTTATATTAAAATAATCATTGATAGTTCAACCGATGACCCGAGCCCTTGGCCAGGTTGATGTTCGATCAAGTCTAACAACTATACTTTTTTCAACCATCAAATAGTCTAGATACCCACATCAGCAATATGGAGGTTAACTCAACTCAACTCATATAAGCCTTTTCCTACTACATGGGGTCAGCTACGTTAATATGCTTTCTCCACTCTACTTTATTCATGACCAAATCATCATTCAAATTATAAATAATTATAACTTTTTAATTACTTCTATCCATGTTAATTTAAGCCTACTTCTATCTCTATCCTTACTATAAAAATTGTTAAAAAATCACTCTTTCTTTTAACTGGAACATTTAAAGATCTATGTTGTATTATATCCAAACCACCACAATCAATTTTTTTTTATTTTATCTTCAATTGGGGCTACTCTTATCATTTCTTTTATATGTTTATTTTTAATTCTATCTTTTAAATTTTACCATATATCCATTGATGTGACTGATCAAGCCCCATTAAGGTTAACAAAGTAAGAGGCTGACGAAGAAGCCCCCTCAGCCTTGGGGCTCCTAAGCTCCCCTCGGCCTCGAACTTCCAGGGTTCCCCTTGGCCTCGGAGCTCCCCTCGGCCTCGGACCTCCGGAGCTCCCTTCGGCCTCGGGCCTTCAGAGCTCCCCTCAGCCTCGGACTTCCAGGGTTCCACTCAGCCCCGGAGCTCCCCTCGGCCTCAAAATTTCGGAGCTCCCCTCGGCCTTGGACCTCCAGAGCCCCCCTCAGTCTTGGACTCCCAGAGTTTCCCTCGGCCCTAGAGCTCCCCTCGGCCTCGGGCCTCCTGAGCTCCCATCGGCCTCGGACTCCCAAAGTTCCCATCGGCCTCAAAATGTCAGAGCTCCCCTCGGCCTCGAACCTCCAGAGCTCCCCTCGGCCTCGGACTCCCAAAGTTTCCCTCGGCCCCGGAGCTTCCCTCGGCCTCGGGCCTCCAGAGCTCCCCTCGGTCTCGGACTCCTAGAGTTTTCATCGGCCTCGGAATGTTTGGAACTCTGTAATCCTACAACCACCACGTAGCCCACTAGCCTTCTGCAACCACCACATGGCCCACTAGCCTTCTGCAATCATCACGTGGCCCACTAACTCCCTACAACTGCGCATGATGGGATGCCTCTGACGTGACCAGGCCCAATACCGTTTGTATCGCCGCCACTTTTCGAAAGTGGGTAAAAAGGTAACCTTTGAACATGTATAAGAACCTTCACTCATAATGAAGGAGGGGGATCGAAATCCAAGGCAACTCTCATACATGTTTCTTGTCTATAATTCGCTATTATTCTTTAAAGCACAAACTTGAGCGACGGAGGGTCCCCACCGGAACCATCGGTCCCTGGGAACTTTCTTGCAGGATTTCGTCGAAGAGGAGATGCCAGGAGATCCTTCACCACCCGGTGTTTGGAGGACATGTTTTGGCACAACAGATTGGCACGCCAGGTACGGGGTGTGAGCCGACATAGAGAAAGAGAGCAAGGAGACGGAAGATCTCAGAGCCATAATCTACAAGCCCCTACTTCCCTCTACAACTCAAGAAGATGGTGGTGATGCGCACGCAAGAGGTTTTGGCCAACTACGCTGGGGGGCATCATCAGGAGCCGGAGCAGCAAGAAGTTGGCCTCCTGGTTCCTCTGGTCTCTTTCCCTGCTTCGCCATCGTCACCACGACAAGGTGACCAGATCGATGCCCTCGCTTCGCAAGTTCAGTCATTGGTGGCGGCGGTCCAACATCTACAACATGAAGCAGCGGTAAGATTTTTCTACCTAATCTCTAACGGCTATTTTTTATTGAGTATAGAAACATCCAAACATCTCACAACGGCTAGTTTTCCATCAAAACCTTGGTTTAAGAGATCTATAAAAAGGAGGAACCAACCATTTGAAAAAGAGAGAAGAATAGAACGAAAAAAGAGAAATATTTTATGAAAATCCAAAAATCTTGAGAGGAAATCAAAAGGAAAGACTCAGAGCTCAAATCCATCAATCCAAGAGAGTCCAAAGAAAAATCCAAAGCATTCAAAAGTTCAAAATCGAAGGATTTGCAAAGTTCAAAAGACCCAAATTTCTTCAACTTCTCAACTGCGATTGGTGTGAAGAATTTAAGCTAAGGCCTGATTTAATCTTTCGAAGGAGAAGAAGAAAAGAAGAAAAGCTCAAATCAAAATCGCTTCAAATAGGCTTTTCTTACCCTTGTTATTCAATTACATATTTGCTCAGTTGAGGAACTGTTGTGTATTCAAAACTCTATTTTTCATTGTTGTTGGCTAATTCAATCAGGGAATTAAATTAGTGGAGGTAGTATACCTCGGAATAAGCTAAGGTTAGCTTGTGGTTTGGTTTTGTGCTGGTGAGCCCGGAAAAAACTGGCTGGTTCGTTGTGACCCCGGGAAAACAACAAGTTTGAGTTGTGAGCTTGGAAAATAACTCGGCTGTAATCTAGTGGATTATAGTGTGGACCCAAGTGAATCTTGGGAGTGGACGTAGGTGTTGGATACCGAACCACTATAAAATCTTTGTGTTTGTCATGCTTTGTCTCTTCTCTATCTCATTTATTTGTGCTTAGCATTTATCTATTCATTGCACTCAACCACTTTCAAATCAGGCAATAGCTTAAAAGTTAAATTTTTAAAGAACCCAATTCACCCCCCCCCCCCTCTTGGGTTGCCATCTGGGCCAACAATTGGTATCAGAGCAAGTGCTCATTTAGAATTTGATCTCACGATCAAGGGCAAAGATCCTTATGGCAACACAAAGTGGTTCATGTTTTGCTGAAGGTCATTCTACGAATAGACCTCCTTTATTTAATGGAACCAACTATTCATATTGGAAAGCTAGAATGAGAATTTTCATTCAAGCTTCTGACTATGAATTGTGGGGAGTAATAATAATGGACCTAGCACACCCACACATTATAGATGGCAATAGTTCCTAAACCCGAAAGGGATTGGAATGATAATGATAGAAAAATGGCTCAATTAAATGCTAAAGCCATTAACATTTTATATTGTTCCTTAGACTCTAATGAATTCAACCGAATCTCAACATGTATTTTCCGCAAAAAAAAATTTGGGATAGGTTGGAAATAACCCATGAAGGAACAAACCAAGTTAAGAATCAAAAATAAATATTTTGGTTCATAAATATGAATTGTTTACATGGAACAAAATGAAACCATCACATGCATGTTCACTAGATTCACTGATATTGTGAATGGTTTAAAAGTCTTGGTAAGACCTATTCTAATGCTGACCTTGTGCGCAAAATTCTTAGGTCACTTCCAAGATCGTGGGAAGCAAAGGTGACTGCTATCCAAGAAGCCAAAGGACCTCAATGCCTTACCTTGGAGGAGCTTCTTGGATCCCTGATGACCCACGAGCTGACAATGAAGCAGCATGTTGAGGAGAAGTCAAAAAGAAGAAACATTGCCCTCAAAGCTGCAGAAAAGGAAACAAGCAGTAGTAATGAAGAAGAGGAAGATGATAAGATAGCTCTCTTGCAAAAAGTTCATAAAGTTTATGCAAAGAATGAGACATTTCCACAAAAAAAGTATGGAACAAAAATAGAAGGTGAAAAAGAAAAGAGAAGGATAAAGACAAAGAGAAAGACCCCCTTAGTATGTTATGAATGTAAAAAGCCAGGGCACTTTTATATGATTGTCCTTTGAAGAAAGGCCTACAAGAAAGAAGAAGGATTATGGCAACATGGAGCTGATGCGAATCTCCTCTTCCGAAGAAGAACAAAAGGAAGTTGCAAACATTGCTTCATGGCAAAACGAAGATGATGAGGTAAGTTCTGAAACTCATGACTTTACATTTGATGAAATGTTTGAAGCTTTAACAAATTAGTTAGTTATTTAAAGTTTGAAAGTGAAAAGCAAATCTTTGAAAAATGATAATTTAATCTGTCGAAGAAAAAGATAACTAACTCATGAAGTTAGCAAAGAACTAGAAAATCTGAAAATCAAGAATTTAATTAAAAGAAAAAAGAATCAATCTCTAATGAAAATGATTTGCTTAAGAAAGATGTTATAAAGTATAAAGATATAGTTGAGAAATTTACATAAGCTCAACTAAACTAAATATTTTTGAGTAGTCAAAAAGCAGTTTTTGACAAAGCAGGTTAGGGTATAGGCACATAACAAAAACAAGATAAAAATAATGTTTCATGTTATTGCTGTAACAAGAAAGGACATAAATCATTTGAATACAAGTTTAAAAAATAACAAGAATTTAAATGTTAAAGCAAAGAAAATATGGGTTCCGAAAGGAACAATTTTGTTGCTACTAACCATGAAGGACCCAAGAAAGCTTGGGTACCTAAACATAAGATTTGATTATGTTGCAGGAATGTCTTGTAGACAAAAGATCAAAACGTAAGTGTATCTTGATAAAATATTTTATATATAGATGGTTTTAAAGCATAATTTGATTAGCATTAGCCAATTGTGTGATAAAGGTTTCAAAGTTTCATTTGAAGCTTTCATTTGCACTGTTTATAATCCCATAAATAATAGCATTGTATTTTGGTTATAGAATGGCAATGTTTACTTGGTTGATTTAGAAATTATCTTAGTAATCATTGCTTAATTGCTGACAATGCTATGTGAATGAAATTGGATTGGTTGTGGCATCGTAGATTAGGTCACACAAGCACACACCTTATTTCAAAATTAATTAGAATGGATTTAGTTAAAGGTTTACCTAAGTAGATTTTGAAAATAATAAATATGTGATGCATGTCAATTTGGAAAACAAACTAGAAGTTCTTTCAAATCTAAAAATGTTGTTTCCACTTCTAGGCCACTAGAGCTACTTCACATGGACCTTTTTGGACCAACTAGAACCACAAGTCTAGGAGGAAGAAATATGGTCTTGTGATAGTAGATGATTATTCTAGATTCACTTGGGTAATGTTTTTAGCTCACAAAGATGAGACTTTCTCGATATTCATGAAATTCTTCAAGAAAGTCACAAATGAGAAAAACACTACCATAGTGTCTCTAAGAAGTGATCATGGAACAGAATTTGAAAATCACTTATTTGAAAATTTTTGCATGAAATGGCAATTAATCATAATTTTTCAGCCCCTAGGACTCCACAGCAAAATGGTGTAGTTGAAAGGAAAGAATAGAACTTTAGAAGACATGGCCATACCATGCTATGCGAAAGCAACCTTCCAAAGTACTTTTGGGCGGAAGCAATTAACACGACATGTTACATCTTAAATAGAGCCCTAATAAGACCAATATTAAAGAAAACACCTTATGAATTATGGAATGAAAGAAACCAAATATAAAATATTTTCATGCATTTGGATGTAAATGTTTTATTCATAATAATGGTAAAAATAATTTAGAAAATTTGATGCTAAATCTGATGAAGGAATCTTCTTAGGATATTCAACATCTAGTAAAGCTTATAGAGTATTTAACAAGAAAACCTTAGTAGTTGAAGAATCCATTCATATAGTTTTCGATGAGTCTTTAGCATCTAGTTCTGAAAAGCTTGATGATGAGGAAGATACAAACATAATTGAAAAAGATCTTGAAAAAACTTAATATTGAAGTATCTTCAGATCATGAGCAAGAAGCTAAAGATGATGATTCACATAAGGACGATGATGTCATATTGATCATAATGATATAGATCTTCCAAGAGACTGGAGATATGCTATGTCATCCCAAGGAATTGATTATAGGTGATCCATCTCAAGGAATAAGAACTAGATCATATATGAGAAATATTAGTAATCATCTTGCATTTGTATCACAAATTGAACCTAAAACTATTGAAGAAGCTGAAAAAGATAATAATTGGATGTTAGCAATGCAAGAAGAATTAAATCAATTTACAAGGAATAATGTATGGACTTTAGTTGAAAGACCTAAAAATCATTCAGTTATAGGATCAAAATAGGTTTTTAGAAATAAACTAGATGAAAATGGCATAGTAATTAGAAACAAAGCTAGATTAGTTGCAAAAGGATATAATCAAGAAGAAGGTATTGATTTTGATGAAACTTTTGCACCTGTAGCTAGATTAGAAGCTATTAGGTTATTACTTGCATTTGCATGTCACATGAACATCAATTTATTTCAAATGGATGTTAAAAGCGCATTTTTAAATGGATTTTATAAATGAAGAAGTTTATGTAGAACAACCACCAGGTTTTCAAGATCACGAATTTTTAAATCACGTTTTAAATTGCACAAAGCTTTATATGGTTTGAAAACAAGCACCTAGAGCTTGGTATGATAGACTAAGTAAATTTCTAATTGAAAATGATTTTTCTAAGAGGAAATGTTGATAAAACATTATTTTTGAAAAGAAAAAGTAAAGATTTACTTGTAGTACAAATATACGTTGATGACATTGTTTTTGGTGCTACTAACGATCTCTATGTCAAGAATTTGCCAAGTTAATGCAGGGAGAATTCGAGATGAGCATGATGGGAGAACTCAACTTCTTCCTTGGACTTCAAATCAAACAAAGCAAAGAGGATTTTCATCAACCAAACAAAGTACACAAGAAAATTTCAAAGAAGTTTGGTATGGAATCAATTAAACCCCTCGGAACACCAATGAGTCCTTCATGCAAGCTGGACAAAGATGAAGAAGGTAAAAAGGTTGATCAAAAGTATTATCGAGGTATTATCGGATCCCTTCTTTATTTAACCGCAAGTAGACCAGATATTATGTTTGCTGTATGTTTATGTGCTAGATTTCAATCAGAACCTAAAGAATCACATTTAATTGCTGTTAAAAGAATACTAAGATATCTAAGTGGAACAAAAATGTAGGTTTATGGTATTCTAGAGACTCCACATTAAATCTAATTGCATATTCAGATTCTGATTATGCTGGATGTAAATTAGATAGAAAAAGCACAAGTGGTGCATGCCAATTTTTAGGAAGTAACTTAATCTCATGGTTTAGCAAAAAGCAAAATTCAGTTGCATTATCTACTACTGAAGCAGAATATGTTGCAGCTGGAAGTTGCTGTGCTCAAATCCTATGGATTAAGCGACAACTTGAAGACTATGGTATCACACTTGATAAAACCCTTTAGATGTGATAACACAGTGCAATAACTTAACTAAAAATCCAATTCAACATTCAAGAACTAAAGCACATTGAAATAGATATCATTTTATAAGAGAACATGTAGCAATAATGAAAATTTGTCTTGATTATGTGAATACTGAAGAACAATTAGCAGACATATTAACAAAACCCTTAAGTGAAGAGAGATTTTGTTATCTTAGAGGAGAATTAGGGATTTGTGATCCTTTGGAATGTTTTGAAACCCCTAAGGAATGATTATCTAGAATTCATCATTTTCTTGAAAAATCTTGATGATTTTAAGGAAATTTATCTAGACATTTGAACAATTTGATTCTCTAATTCCAAAGATTTTATCCAAAATTTATGATTATTTTGACAAGTTTCAATTTTGAAACTTTTTTTTTTCTGAAATTTAGAGTCGACACCTCAATTTGTGGAGTCGACACCTTGTATGTGTCGTCACGGTCTGAGATTAGAGCCAACACCTGGCTTTCGAAGCCGACTCTAATACGAGCGCTGACTGATTTTCTGGTTCGGAGCCGACACCTCGTTTTCGGGAGTCGACTCTAAGTGATCCCAGGTTGACTTATCTAGGGCAGAGTCGACTCCCAATCATTTCAATCGTCTCCTAACCCCTCCAAACTCTCTCCAACTTTCCCAAAACCAAAATCTCTCAAATTAACCTCTTTAGCACTCTAATGGCACCCAAACGTAGGGGATTCGTGGTGGTGGAGCGGTGACGACGAAAAAACGGACTGTGAGGCATCCGACAAGGCAGCCTTGCCTTCTTCCCTCTTTCTCGTCATCCAAGAGGATGCTCCAAGCCCCTCCTCTCCTAAGGTTGATCATTAGCTGGTAGACCATTACAATGGGAGGAAAGGTAACTTTGATTTATTTGAAAGAAGGTTTTCTATTGGAAGGCAATTTAATAGATAGGTTGAGAAAGTATGTTCCCTAGATTTACCCACTTATCCAGCCTTAGTAAGAAGTTTTATAATCTTCTAGAGGAGATGGAGGATAGTTAGTTCAGTAAGAGGAAAAGGATTCATATAACCTGAGAAATCTTAGAAAATCTTTTAGGGATTCCCACTGGGTTGCTGGAAGCATTACAGTGAAGAGGTCAAATGCTTTACAAGGATGCTAGAAAAGAAGTGACTGAATTCGAAGAGATTTTGCAAATCAGTTGAACTCTAGAACTAAGATTACATCATAATATCTGTGAAGGATTTTATTTCCCAAGATAGGGAGTTTGAGTATGTCTCAGAGTGAGACATTGTAATTATGGATGTGTTTTGGCTGATCAGCGAATTAATTTGGCTGGTATGATGGTCTGGTACATGGCAGAGCTAGGAAAAGAAAAATCTACTTTACCCTATAGTATGATTTGACTTTGGCATTTCAGAGTAGGGTGTTGTTATTGGAAAATGAACCCAAAAAGAATTTAAGGCACGCAGATTACTATAGTTTAGCAACTGTGCATAGAATGGGATTTGTGAAGAAGGATGGAATTTGGGAAAGGAAAAGTCTCTTGGATGAAAGAGCTACTGATGTTGGAGCTACAACACCTGGATCCTCTGTGAGACACATTTCATCAGGACCTAGTAGCCCTGCACCTTCAGCAGCTCCTGCACCTGCTTTAAGTTCATTTGTTCAAGCTTCTACCAGTTTTCTGATATTCAGTTAGAACAACTTAAAAGTCTATTTGCTACTCACAAGGAAGAGATGAAAACTAAAATTGACAATAGTTTGATGAATTTAAGAGAAATGTTTTATTCTTTGGATGAAAGGATAAACAAAATTGAGTCAATCCTTGGATCTTCCTCAGAAGCATTAAAGAATGATCTCAAGAACATTTTTGAGAAACTTAAAGAGATTGGAGGAGATTCTGAGACTTATTCCAAATGCAATGCAGAGCTTCAAGACAAAATTGTTACTGCATGTGGATTCATTGATAGAAGATTGAAGGAATTTGTCAGAACTCAAAGTGAAAGAATGGAAAAAATTGTAGAAAAATTGCAAAGGCTTCTTAGAAATCATTAAATACTGCATTTTGATACTTTTGATGTAATTTCTTTTGATGTTATGAAATTTCTTTTGATGTTATGAAATTTCTTTTGATGAAATGAAGTTACTTTTAATATAATGAAGTTTGATGAAATGAAGTTCTTTTTGATGTAAAATGTTTACTTTGTATCAAATGTAATGTTGTTTTGGATAATGAAATGAAATGAATGAATTACTTGTATTTTGCAATGCAATTTTATTGTTCTTTTAAGAAAGATTAATTGAACTTGAATATTTTCTAAAACCTTTTTATTGATTACAAAAAAGGGGAAGAGAGTTTGTATATGCATTGGAACAAATATGCTTATTAAGTTTTGATATCAAGTAGTTTCGATGAGATAAGTTCAATGAGTATCAAGCTTTAAATGACCATTTGATATGCTTATTAATTTTTAATGATAAAGGGAGATATGTTAAATTGAGTATCATATGGGGAGCTACCTTATTTAGGGGAGCTTAAGTATGAGAACTTAAAATTGAGAATTTGATTTGCAACTCTTATTGTTTAATCATGCATATACTCTATGTTTTTGTCATCATCAAAAAGGGAGATTGTTGACCCAAGTATTGATTTTGATGATTAACAAAAGACATGAGTATATTCACTATGTTTCTAACAAATTTAATAAGTGTTTTAGGGATTAAAAATGTTTAATCAGTCAAAAGGAGTAAGGAAATGAGTTTTGAATCAAAATTGAAAAGAAAATATGTAAGTTCAGAACTTAGAGTCGACACCCAAACAGTCAGGAGCCGACCCCAGGGCATATCAAAACCTTTTTACATTTTCAGCACGGTCCAGAGTCGACACCTAGAGTTTCAGAGCCAACTCCAACCTGAGATACAGAGAAGTGGTTTCTGCATCAATTTCCGGAGCCGACACCTGGAGATCGGGAGCCGACACATGTGAATTCTGGAGTCAACACCTACAGTTCTGGAGCTGACTCTAACCTGAGAACAGAGAGCATATTTTTTGGACAAAGTTAGAGTCGACACCTTTGGATTCCGGAGCCGACTCCCGATAGCACCAAGCCGACACTTAACTTTTTCGGAGCCGACTCCTCAACGAACTTCTTATTACTATTTTTGGACACCACGACTTGGAGCCGACACCTGAAAAGTTGGAGCTAACTCCAACCTGTCAGGAACGGATTTTTAAATGTCAGAACAGACTTCAACGGTAAGATTTTTTCTACCTAATCTCTAACGGCTATTTTTCTTTGAGTGTAGAAACATCCAAACATCTCACAATGGCTAGTTTTCCATCAAAACCTTGGTTTAAGAGATCTATAAAAAGGGGGAACCAACTGTTTGAAAAAGAGAGAAGAATAGAATGGAAAAAGAGAAATATTTTGTGAAAAATCTAAAAATCTTGAGAGAGAAATCAAAGGGAAAGACTCAGAGCTCAAATCCATCAATCCAAGAGAGTCCAAAGAAAAATCCAAAGCATTCAAAAGTTCAAAATCAGAGGATTTGCATAGTTCAAAAAGACCCAAATTTCTTCAACTTCTCAACTGCGATTGCTGTGAAGAATCTGAGCTGAGGCCTGATTCAATCTTTTAAAGGAGAAGTAGAAAAAAAGAAGAAGAAAAGCTCAAATCAAAACCACTTCAAACAGGCTTTTCTTACCCTTTGTTTATTCAATTATATATTTGCACAGTTGAGGAGCTATTGTGTATTCAAAACTCTATTTTTCATTGTTATGGCTAATTCAATTAGGGGATTAAATTAGTAGAGGTAGTATACCTCGGGACAAGCTAAGGTTAGCTTGTGGTTGGGTTTTGTGCTGGTGAGCCCAAAAAAACCAGCTGGGTTCGTTGTGACCCCGGAAAAACAACAAGTTTGAGTTGTGAGCTTGTAAAACAACTCGACTGTAATCAAGTGGATTATAGTGTGGACCAAGTGAAGCTTGGGAGTGGACGTAGGTGTTGGATACACCGAACCACTATAAAATCTTTGTGTTTGCCGTGCTTTATCTCTCTCTCTATCTCATTTATTTGTGCTTAGCATTTATCTATTCATTGCACTCAACCACTTTCAAATCAGGCACATAGCTTTAAAGTGTTAAAATTTTTAAAGAACCCCACCCCCCCCCCCTCTTGGGTTTCCATCTGGGCCAACATCCTTCGACGGACGTATCGTTCGCTGGGCCAAGCGATGTCTCAAGGAGTACAACCAACGGCTGGAGGAGCTCAGCCGCAGAGTCACCAATCCATCGGAGGCAGACTACAACAGCCGCCCTCCCTTGTCTCGCCGTATAATGGAGGAGCCAATCTTCAACCGGTTCCGCTTGCCCCAGTTGGACCCTTATGACGGCACTACCGACCCCCTAAACCATCTAGAAAGCTACAAGGTCCTCATGCAGGTCCAGGGGGCAACTGATTCTCTTCTCTGCATCGCCTTTTCGGCCACTCTTCGGAAGGCTGCGCGGGCTTGGTACTCCCTACTACCACCGCATAGCATCAATTCCTTCGGTAGCTGGAAAGGGCCTTCCTAGCGCATTTCGATGCCTGCTGAAAGATTCCACGGGTGGTCGATAGCATGTTTTCCATCCAACAGAAGAGTGACGAGTCATTAATGGACTTCGTAGCCCGGTTCAAGGAATCCGCACTCGAGGTCTACAGTCTTGATGACTCAGTAGCCACTTTGGCCTTGAAAACAAGGGCTTCATCCCTCCCGTTTTGCATACTCCCTCGACAAGAAGTCGCTGAGCTCTTATGTCGAGTTGTTGTGTCGGGCGCAGAATTACATCCGCGCCAACGAAGCCGACTCCTCCCGGTGCGAGGCAGATGGAGGCCCCAACAAGAAACAGGCCCGACATGCACCCAACAAGCCACGTCAGGAGAGACCTGAACCTCCCTGGTGATCCGACAACCGACCGAGGGCTCTCGCCCCTAGAGAGGGGCTCTATACCCCCTGCTCGCCCCGCTATCTCACATCTTGATGAAGATCGAGGGTGAGTCGTTCCTCCAGCGCCCTCCGCCTCTGAAGCCTGGGATCTCCGTGACAAAAATCTCTATTGTTGCTTCCATCGAGACCACGACCATAACACCGAGAGCTACATTAGCTTAAGAAGGCGATTGAGGACCTCATTCAGCAAGGCTACCTCGGCAAGTTCATCTGGCAGGTGAATCCAACTGCTTCAGGTCCATCGGCGCCCCCGCCTGCTCAAGTCGATGTCAATAACACCCCAACTGAGAAGACAATGGCTATGATATCCTGGGGGGCAGGCGGCCCATCTAAGAGGCCTAGAGGGGAGGAGGGAGTAGAGCCTGTAATTCCTTTCTTCGAAAGAGACCTAGAGGGGGTGACAATCCCAATGATGATAGCATCATCGTATCTATGACGATTGCAAAGCACCCTGTAAGAAGGATATTGGTCAACAGTGGAAGCTCAGCCGACATTTTAAGTTATGATGCATTTGTTCGAATGTGCTTGTCTCATGACTCCCTTCGGCCCGTGGCCATGCCTCTCATGGGTTTCATCAGAGACTTTGTGAAGGTGGAAGGAGAAATAACTCTCTCGGTTACGGTTGGGACGTCACCATGCCAGAAGACGGTCCTGGTGAGGTTCCTGGTTGTCCGGGTCCCTCTGGCTTACAATGTCATCCTCGATAGGCCCAGACTAGTTGGATGCCGCCATCTCCACCAATAGGTTGCTCGTGAGGTTCCCAACCAATAACGGGGCCGGAAAGATGCACGGAGAGAGAAATCTATTAACTCTCTGCTATCACACGATGCCTGGCCCTCGAGAGGCACCGACCCCGCCAGTAACCGAGCTGCTTGACCCCAGGGACTCTGAGAGGAGGGGGGAATCGGCCGAGCACCTTCTGACCATCCATTATGGGAGGATCTGACGAAGACCATCCGAGTTAGTTCGCTCCTCTCCGAGGAAGCGAGGGGCCCGACTCCTTATTTTTCTTCAGGGCAATTCGGATGTGTTCATCTGGTCGGCACTGGACATGCCAAGCATTCCACCTGAAGTAATTACTCACGAGCTCAGCATCAATCCATAGTGTCGACCAGTCCAACGGAAGAGAAGTTTTGTCCCTGAGCGGCAGAAGGCTATCGATGAGGAGATCCGCAAGCTTTTGGCAGCCGGGTATATCCGGAAGGTGCACTATCCAGATTGGCTCGCCAACATTGTAATGGTCCGCAAGGCCAATGAGAGTTGGAGAATATGCGTTGACTTAACCGATTTCAATAAGACGTGCCCCAAGGATAGCTTCGCCCTGCCCAGAATTGACCAATTGGTGCACGCCACGTCAGGCCACGAGATCCTCAGCTTCATGGACGCCTTCTCGGGGTACAATCAGATTAAGATGGACCCGGCATACAAGGAAGCCACCTCCTTTGTGACCGAAAAGGGTATCTACTACTTCAGGGTGATGTCGTTCGAACTGAAGAATGCAGGGGCCAGTACTAGAGGCTGATGAACAGTGTCTTCGAAGACCAAGTCGGATGCAACATGAAGGTCTACGTGGATGACATGCTGAACAAAAGCGTCCACGCTGACGACCACATTACCGACCTAGCAAAGACCTTCGACAACCTTCGTCGTTACCAAATGAAGCTAAACCCAAGAAAGTGTATCTTTGGGGTCACAGCTGGCAAATTCCTGGGCTTTATGGTGATCCAGCGGGGATAGAGGCGAACTCGGACAAAATTCAGGCCATCCTTGACATGAAACCCTCGGCCAATAAGAAGGAGGCCCAACGCCTGACTGGGCGGGTAGCAGCCTTAAGCTGTTTCTTGTCCAAATTGGCGAAAAAGTGTCTACCCTTCTTTAAGGCCCTGCGCAAGGTCAACAACTTTGAATGGACCGAAGAGTGCCAGAGAGCATTCGAGAGGCTAAGGGAATTCTTATCCACCCCACCGTTGTTGTCCAAGCAAAGGGATGGGGAAGAGCTCTTCCTCTACCTCGCGGCCTCCACCGAGGCCGTCAGCTCTGTGCTCGTCCGCGCCGACATCGACGGGAATTAGAAGCCGATCTACTATACTAGCAAGATGCTTCATGATGCGAGGACCAAGTATTCTCATACTAAAAAGATTATTTTTGCATTGATCATCTCTACTCAGCGCCTTAGGCCCTACTTCTAAGCCCACTCGGTCGTGGTGCTCACAGACCAACCGCTCAAACCAATTTTATCCCGGCCTGACACTTCAGGCCGGCTGGCAAAATGGGCAATCAAGCTGAGAGAATTCGACCTGTCCTTTCGGCCAAGGTCAGCCATGAAGTCCCAAGTCTTAGCGGACTTCCTAATTGAGTGCACCTGGACCGAGGAACCACCAGAAGAACTCCACTCGGCATCCCCAGATGCGGTGACCGGGGCCGAGAGGCAAGACTGGATCCTTCACATCATGGCACTTTGAATTCCTAGGGGAGTGGAGCCAGACTCATTCTGGCTAGCCCAGAGGGAGAAATGGTGGAGTACGCCCTATGGTTCCTCTTTTTCGCGACTAATAACCAAGCAGAGTATAAAGCCTTGCTGGCGGGGATGAGACTGGCCAAGGAACTTGGAGCGAAGCGCCTCTGAGCCTTCACCAACTCCCGACTCATTTCTGAGCAGATCGCTGGGGAATACGAGTCTCGGGATCCAACTATGTCCCGCTATTTGAGTAAGGTCTAATTACAGACCTTATCATTTACTCACTTCAATATCAGTTACATCCTCAGGGGCGAGAACGCCAGAGCTGACGCAGTGTCCCGTCTGGCCACCTTGGCCGATGGGACCCTGGGAAGGACGTACGTAGAGCATATGGAAGTTCCAAGCATCGAAGCCACCGAAAAGGCCCTACCAATCAGCCAAGAGCCTGCATAGATGGAGGCTTATGTCCGGTACCTCACCGACGGCACTCTCCTCAAGACCTTGTGGAAGTCAAGCTGCTTAGGAGATGGGGCCCCAAGTTCCTGATCTTAGACGGGCGACTATACCGGAGATCCTTCTCCTATCCCCTTCTCCGGTGTGCTAGCTTGACAGACGCCGATTACATCCTACGTGAGATCCATGAGGGCATATGCGGAAACCATCTGGGGGGTAGAACACTGGCATACAAGGCTTTGCGATAGGGATATTATTGGCCCACTATAAGGGAGGATGCAGCTGAGCTGGTTCGAAGATGTGACAATTGCCAGCGGCATGCCAATATCCAACGACAGCCGACCTCCCAACTGAGTCCCCTATCAACTCCGTGGCCCTTCGCTCAGTGAAGGATGGACATACTGAGATCGTTTCCCCCAACCTTTAGCCAGCGAAGATTTTTACTTATCGCCATCGACCATTGCACCAAGTGGGTAGAGGCTGAGGCGCATGCAAAGATTACCGAGCATAAGGTCAGATCCTTCTTTTGAAAATCCATTATCTGTCGGTTCGGGCTACCTCACACCCTTATCACTGACAACGGCCGGCAGTTTGACAACGCTCCTTTCAGAGAGTTTTGTGCTGAGCTGGCATCCACCAACGGTTCACCTCGGTTGGCCATCCACAAACTAACGGAGCAACCGAGGTGACAAATCGCACCATTCTTTAAGGGCTCAGGATACGGCT
This sequence comes from Calamus simplicifolius, assembly GCA_900491605.1. Taxonomy (NCBI): domain Eukaryota; kingdom Viridiplantae; phylum Streptophyta; class Magnoliopsida; order Arecales; family Arecaceae; genus Calamus; species Calamus simplicifolius. Next base: position 1,437,334 of record UESW01003976.1, on the reverse strand, counting down.
GGATTACTTCAAAGGGAGATGGGTGGAGGAGCTTCCTAATGTGCTATGGGCCGACCACACCATGCCGCGTACTCCCACTGAGGAGACCCCCTTCAATCTTGTCTTCGGCTCTAAGGTCGTCATCCCCGTGGAGATCAGCCTCCCGAGCCCTCAGATAGAGTCGTATAATAAGGACGATAACTCAACTCGACTCGACTACAAGCCAACCTAGACCTTGTCGAAGAGATGCGTGACCTAGCACGCCTTATAATGGCAGTTTATCACCAAAGAGCTGCCAGATACTACAACGCCCGTGTTCGTCCCAAAGCTTTCTTGCCAGAAGACTTGGTTTTCAGGAAAGCTGAGGTATCGAAACCAACGGAGGGAAGCAAGTTGTCGCTAAATTGGGAAGGCCCCTACCGAGTCATGGAAGCCCTCCATCGCGGAGCATACCGAATCGAAAGCCTCGATGGGAAGCCTCTCCCCCGTACTTGAAATTCGGACAACCTTCATCGATACTATCAATAATGTATGCAATCGGGTGATTTTAGGTTCGAGTACCTCGTTCCCACCTTATTAAAATAAAGAATTTTGAATATCTCATGTCCCTTTATTTAATGAAGAGGTGTTCGAGGAGCTTATCCTTTTAGTTCAAACCCGAGGCTAACTCGGCACTTCAAGGCTAATGTACCATCGGCACTCAAGCCCAAGGTCAGCTCGGCACCTCAAGGCTGATGTACCATCGGCACTCAAGCCCAAGGTTAGCTCGGCACTTCTAGACCGATGTACCATCGGCACTCAAGCCCGAGATAGCTCGGCACTTCAAAACTGATGTACCATCGGCACTCAAGCCTGAGGTCAGCTCCGCACATCAAGACCAATGTCCCATCAGCACCAAAGCTCGGATCCGGTTGGTCTTCAGAGCTTGAGGTTGACTCGGCCCCAAGGTTCGACCTTGGTTGGCGTCCATTGGCTTCAACACCGGCCCTGAATTGCTACTTCAATCACAGGCCGAGCTCACTTCTAGTTCACTCGACCTCACGAAGGCAACATCCTAGCGAAGCTACTAAGTATTCTATAAAAGATACAAGATTTGACACTTTGCAAAAATCCATACTTTTCATTACTTTGTTGAAAAGGTTTACAAAATGCCGACCTAGGTCGGACTTCACTACAAAAAAAAGGGAGATGTATACATGCTTAGGCCTCGGTCGGCCCGGACACTTCGCCGGTCAGCCCTGAGGATGCTGTCAACCCTTCAGACACTTCATCTGGCTCAAGATCGTCGAGGCCAGAGAGCCCGTAGACTTGGCCGACATTCTCCTTACCGTCTCGAAAGCCGAGGAGGTAAGCCCCGAAGGAAGCTTCGGCCAGCTATTCCGCAAAAATTGTGCTCCTCCAGAATTCGTCTACCGTCGTGGCCTCCTTCTCTTCACTAGCGGCAGCCCACTCCTCGGCCTTGACTACCTTCCCCTCGACAGCGACGGCCCTCTCCTCGGCAGCGTTGGCCTTCTCCTCTGCCCTGCGGATGGTCTCCTCCATTTCGACTGCCCAGGCGTCCGACCTTCGGGCAATCTCTTATGCACTGGAGACCCGCTTCTCAGCCGCCCCCACCTCGATGGCGAGGGACTGAATGCACAAGTCCTGAGCATCGATGGTCATCTCGGCGACCTCCAGCCGCTTCCTTATGCGCTCGAGCTTGGCCTCAACCCGGCGCTTGACCCCGTCAAGCTCCTCAGCCCGCTCGGCTCAGGCCGCTTCCAGAGCCCTCTCAGCCCTCTCAACCCGGGCCTGAACGTCAGTTGTCTCTTGCTGGGATTGGCGGAGCACTGCCTCACCCCAGGCAAGGGCATCCCTCATTGCAACTATGGAATTCGTCGTCTGCATTAAAGGGCCATCATCAGTAAGCAACTAGAAAAGGGCAAAAGTAACGCAGGGCAAAGGAAAAATGACACATACCCATAGCTGAGCCACGAAGACATCCTGGAAGAGCGACGCGACACCCTTGCTATGGAGCTCTCTCTGAAACTCGGGTCGATAGATCTCGGTCACCAGCCGCTTAGCCATGCGCCCCTGGTTCATCAGTGACATTTAGGAGGGGATGGCCTCAGACTCGTCTCCCTCGGCAGTCCCAGCTCCGTCGAAGGCTGTTGGTGCTACATTGGGAGCCAACGCCCCCTCCTTAGCTGGCGGCCTCTGTCAGCTCCCCCTCCTCTCTGGGGCCACCGACAGCACACCTGCACACTTGTGGTAATCGGATAGAGTTTTACTAGTCTTTATGTAGTGCTCCATAAAGAGCTAGAGAACCCCAACTAATTATCATAAGTGGCAGACACACGAAAATACATCCTGTTAAAAACTTTTCATTTTCATCTTAATTATATACACAAATCACTCAATCAACACTAAGCATCAACCTGCTCAGATAATATTTTTCATGACATTTCTCAGGCAGTTTACAAGATCACATTCACAATCGACATCAAAATCATAAGTGCACACATCATGCTCATAATTTTCTCCAAAACATAAGTCTCATATTCATATCCAAAAGGTCTAAAACATCATACATCTCACTA
>UESW01003976.1:1358686-1429051 GCA_900491605.1 Calamus simplicifolius | reverse complement strand
TGAGTCTCGAGCCATCGGCCAGCTCTCCCCGCCTCCCAGCCGTCGATCCTCTAACTAACCAGATACGGATCCTACCGGCCCTGTAACAACCTGATTCGAATCCGTTTCGAATCCCAACAACTTTCAGACCTCATCCAGAGCACGTCCAAGAAGTCAGGTGACCGCCTATAAATACTACCACCCTCAAGCCTCTCAGGTACGGCTATTCTACGCCCATTTTTCATTCGCAGTTCTTACACTCCGCCATGAAAGCTCCCACGAGAGCTCGGAGGAACTCTTCCTGGGGGATCCTTCTCCCCATATTTGTTGATTGCTGGTCTCCACTGACTTGAGCGTCGGAGGGTCTTCCGCAGAGGGCCACCCCCAACGCCTCTCGCGTGAGGACTGTCTTGCAGGTCCGCCCAGGAGGGAGCCTACGCTGCAGTCCGATCGCGCCCGAGCCGGAGGACAGATTTCAGCAGCAACAATTCCTATCATCACTGTTTTCTTTTATCTCAAAAAATATTTCCTAATATGCTGGATTTAAATTTCTAGAATTTGCAATGCGTAATTATGCTGTAAAAAGGAATTTGCATGTAGGCCAGTAAATATTCATCATTAAACGATGTATTGTTATGTAAACCTAAGGGATTGGGCCCTGGTTCCTTTTCTCAGGCACAGTCTTCCTGTTTAGATGTGTCTGATCCAGGTTCGGATGGAATGCTGATCAACCCTTTACTGAAGCCTGACAACGGCCCTCAGTTGAATAGGGGTCTTGTTGATAGTGATATGATAGAGGATCAAGGAGGGATCCCATCTTCCTCTATCCTATAAATGAAGATTTTACTATGGAATGTTAGAGGAGCTCGAAAGCCTTCTTTTCGATCCTCCTTCAGTAGATTATTGCAATTACACCACTTTGATATATGTGTCCTCTTGGAGACCAGACTTTCGGGGGATAGTCTTCTCCGTTTTCGTAGATAGATTGCCCGTACTTGGTCATCTTATGCTGTGGAGGCTGAAGGTCTGTCGGGGGGTATCTTGGCAATATGGCGCACCTCTGCAGTCAGGATTGATACTTTTCATCAGTGCAACCAGCATATCGGTCTCATGATCTCTGAGGGATCTTCTGCCCCCTGGTTTCTTTCGGCTGTTTATGCTAGCACGGACTATCGGGATAGAAGAATTCTTTGGTCTGAACTGCTTTCCCTCCTTGCTCAAGGTGTGCCGTCTATTGTTGCGGGGGATTTCAACTGTATCACTGAGGCTAATGAAAAACGTGGAGGCAGACGGGTTTCAGGCTCAGCTGATATCAACGAATTCAGAACTTTTATCGGCTCTTCAGGGCTTATGGATATGGGGTATTCGGGATCCCAATTCACTTGGTGCAATAATCGGCAGGGGTCTGCTCGAGTATGGGAGAGACTTGATAGAGCCTTGGCCACTCCCCAATGGCTCCAAAGATACCCTATGGTTACTGTCACGCATCTTCGTAGGATTGCTTCTGACCATTGCCCTATTTTGATTTCTACAGAGGCTGATCATATTATGCGGAAGCAGTTTAGATTTGAGCAGTTTTGGACTGGTCTTTCAGCTGCTCGTTCTATTATTTCTCAGATCTGGCATATTCCTGTTAGGGGTAATGCTGTCTATCGGTTATCTCGTCGGTTTAAGATAGCCAGACACAGACTATCCAGATGGAGTAGGAATGAGGTGGGGGATCTGGTTAGACAAATGGAGCAGGTTGAAAATGATATTAATATTCTGCAGGCTAAGGAGGATCACGAAGGTTTTTTGGCGGACTCGGATCTCTCTTTCCTTAGGGATTTGCTGGCTTGGCACCACTCCCTTTTGCGGCAGTAGGAGATGTTTTGGTGGCAGAGATCAAGGGCTCAGTGGATTTGTGATGGGGATCGTAACACAAGATTCTTCCATTAGGCCACTCTCAAGCGGAGAGCTGCCAATCGGATTTGGAGGTTAGTTGATGAAGGGGGGCATACTCGGGAGGATTTCCACTCTATCAGTGACCTTCTTCTTCGTTTTTTCGGGGCTCGATAGGCTGACTCTTCTGGTGACGGGGACCCGGTTGTGCAGGTTCCGGATTCTAGGAAGGTTTCCTCTCTGGACAATGATATGCTTGTCAGACCGATCTCTGCGGACGAGATTAGGGCGGCCCTGTGGGAGCTTGGTCCGAATAAGGCCCCTGGGCCTGACGAGTTTCCGCCTTTTTTCTTTCGGCACTACTGGGATATTGTTGGTCAGGAGGTGGTCCAAGCTATTCAGGATGTTTTCTGAGATCGACACATTCCTTCTGAATGGAATCGAACTTTCATTACCTTGGTGCCCAAGAGAGTGGATGCTTCTCTTCCGCAGCACTTTCGGCCCATTAGCCTCTGCACTACATTGTATAAAATCTGTGCTCGTCTCTTAGCTCGCCGCCTTTGTCTGGTGATTCCTCGTCTCATATCGGAGGAGCAGGGGGCTTTCATTAGAGGGAGGTCTATTTCGGATAATGTTCTTATTGCTCAGGAGTTCATGCATGCTCTTCAAAGAGCTCCGGTCAGACGATGTCTTATGGCTTTTAAGCTCGATATGGAGCGTGCTTATGATAGAATGAGCTGGGTTTTTTTGTACCGCTCTCTTCTGGAGTTTGGGTTTGATGAATTATTTATAGAATGGATTATGGCATGCATTCACAAGCCCTCCTTTTCTCTAATCATCAATGGAAACCCGACTGATTTCTTCCACTCTAGTGTTGGTCTCAGGCAGGGTTGCCCCTTATCTCCTTTGCTGTTCATCCTGGCTGCTGATGATCTTTCTCGTGCTTTACGTCAGGCTCAGCAGGACAGGCGGATTGCCCCAGTTATAGCTGGTTATGAGGGCCCCTTTGTCTCCCACCTCCTGTTTGCTGATGACTGTATCCTCCTAGGCCCTGCTTCTATTGAGAATGCGGCTTCCTTTCATTCTATTATACAGAACTACTGCCAGGCTTCAGGTCAGAAGGTCAATTTTCTGAAGTCTTCTATTTGTTTTAGCCCGAAGACCTCTAGATCCACTAGAGAATCCATCATCAGGTTGTCGGGTATCTCCACTCAGACTGATAGATTTATATATTTGGGGATCCCTATAACGGGGAGATGCCCCCGTTGCTCTGACTTCTCCGAGATCGAGAGATGGGTGCGCCAGCGCATTGAGGGATGGCATGTGACTGGTCTTTCGATGATGGCTAGAGTTACCATTATTCGATCAGTTCTTTCCTCTCTTCCCCTGCATATCCTGTCGAATACAGCCATTCTGATTACTTGCCTGAAAAGGATCGAGAGATGCTTCCGTGATTTCCTATGGGCTTCTGGTCAGGATGGTCATGGGATTCACCTCTTATCCTGGGATTTGGTCTGCATGCCTATCGATGAGGGTGGTCTCGGTATCCCGTCTTTGATTGTTAGAAGGAAAGCCCTTATTGCCAGACATGCTTCGAGATTTCTTCTTGAGCCACATTGTCTCTGGAGCTCTCTGATGCGTATTAGATATGGAGAATGGTCGGCTGCCATGCAGATATCTGCTCCTCGGGGTTGTTCCTCTTTTTGGAAGGAGATATGTTGCTATGGTCAGGCTATCTTGGACAATATCTCCTGGATGATCGGAGACGGTTCTTCGATTAATGTTATTCAGGATACCTGGATTTCTGAGCTTCCTCTCTCTCGGTGGCCCTCCTTTATTAGTATTGAGACCCCTCCCAGTTTAAGGGTTAAGGACTTGATCTCCTCAGACCCTCCTGCTTGGCATATCCCCTCGGTGACCAGATTGTTCGGTGCTGAGCTTGCCCGGCGGATTTTATCGATGCCTCTTCTTCCGGGTCGATCTTCTGATGCTAGACTCTGGCAGAGATCCTGTCTCTCTAAGGCTCCGACCAGGGATCTGATGATGATGTTTAGACCCCAGCCTCAGCGCCTAGAGGATGCAGCATGGATTTGGAAGCTTCCTACTATTCCTAGAGTTCAGTTATTTATCTGGAAGCTTCTGTGGGGCTCTCTTCCTACCTGTGCTCTCCTATCTCGGAGGGGTCTTCCTATTCAGTCGACTTGCCCGCTATGCAGCTTAGAGGAGGAATCTATTGAACATGCTATTTTCATCTGCCCCACTGCTAGACGGGTCTGGCTTATGATGGGATATCCGGTCAGACATAATGGCTCGGGCTCCCTGCTTTCTTCTTTCCTTCTGGACCTTCGGAGGTGCCCTCAGTATAAGAAAGGTCTCTGGGCGGTCACAGCTTATCAGATTTGGCTAGCTAGAAATCAGCTTATTTTCTCTGATGACACTATTTCTCTTTATAAAATTGCTAGGAAGATCAGATTATTGGCGGCGGACTGTGCTCGTATTGGTTTTGATATCTCTGGCCACTGGGGATCCCCTGCTGCTTCGGCAGCGAACCGGCATATGGTTTTTATCTCATGGGAGCCCCCCCTCCAGGGTTTATCAAAGTCAATTTTGACGGGAGTGTCCGTGGTAGAAGTGCAGGTTCCGCGTTTATTATCAGAGGTCCTCATGGTGACCTTTTGGCGGCGGGAGGTTTTGGTACTTTTGACTCCTCTGTCCCCATGACTGAGCTTCAAGCGGCTTGGGCGGGTATTTCTTATGCTGCTCGGGTTCTTCATGCTCAGAGGCTTTGCATTGAGGGCGACTCCATGTCGGTTATTTCTTGGATTCAGATGCAGAATTGCCCTCCTGCTCTTTCTAATCCTATTTTGTTGGATATTTGGGCAATTCTGCGGGAGATTGAATGCGTCCAGACCAGGCACATATTTCGCGAAGCCAACTCGGCAGCGGATTGGGTTGCTGCTTCTGTGGCTCTGCTTTCTGGCCCTTGGATCTTGTCTCCGGGTGACCTCTGCCCTGCTCCTTTGCAGCAAATTTTGTATTTTGATCTAACTGGGCTGACTCGCGCTCGACTTATGTGATCGCCCGTTTGTTTCCAAAAAAAAAAAAAAAAAAAAAAAAAAAAAAAAAAAAAAAAAACCTTCACAATTGACACCCATAAGCCCCCGAGATGCACATGAGCTTTAAAATCCAATAAGCCAAAACAAGATCACCTTGGTTGTTCCCAAAGTCCCATAACAAGAGCAAGAGTACAAAATAAAGTCCAAAATCAGCGCATGTGTGCCCCCATTAAAATGCAAAAGGCCAAAAAAATGTCTGGCACTTCTGGTCCTGTATCTGCCTGTAATTCAGGATGCATTGTAAACTATAAATTCTTGCGAACAGTGGCAGGATCTTAAATTGTTTATAAATCTTAAAAAGTGGACAGGATGGTAACACACACACACACACACACACACACACACACACAAAAAAAAAAAAAAAAAAGTATGCCAAGTACTAACAAAGTATGAGACCTGGCGGTCTGCTAGAACGACTCATAACAGATCGAGCTAAAGCTAGATATCTGAAGAGGTGCTAGCGTCTAAGCAAACGCCCCCAAGAGTCAAGCCGGTGTCCTTTATCTTCTCCTTGATGACTTGGTCCAACCTCTGGGCCATCTCTGGACTCATATGATTCGCCCAGTCCCCAGCCTCTCCTTTTCTAAAGTAGATCGAGTTGGGAATCCCGTATGGAGAGGCCTGGTCTCCGGTCTTGTTCACCTCCGTTTTGCTCAGTCTCTCAAAGCTGCACAGCTGTGCAATATCTTCCACCACCCCTTCCTTCTCTTCTTCTGGGGAAAAGGGGCACCCAAGGAACTCCGCCAGCCTCCTCACTTTTTCTGCTGGCTCCTTCAATATCTCCTCGTACTTCAAGAACAACACCTTGTCGGGCCTTTGCAAACTCTCCCTCCAGTACTCGAGAACATGATCCCATAGCGGGCCATAAGCAGCCCTCCCATTGCAGAACAGGTCGAAAGCCTTGGCAAATGAGATCGTCGGATTCGCCTCCCTCTTGTAGTAGCACGCTATTGCAGGCTCCATTGCATTGGAGAAATGCCACAAGGAGACCAGCACGTCCTTAGGCTCCCGGCAAACGTAGATGATCCGGCACTGGGAGCTCTTGATCGAGTCCGGAAGGAGAGAGTAAGGGATGTGGGTGCTCAGGAGCCTAGGGGAAGGCTGCTCTTCAATTTGGGAAGCTTGTCCTACGGAAAAGTACTCATCCATGAGGAGGACGCAGTTGTGAGGGTTAAGGCTGAGGAGAGGGTGATCCTGAGACAATGAGTAGTTGGCTCGGTCATGGTGGCGAAGATGAGTGCTTTCAGCCAGGTGGTGCCGGACTTGGAGAACTCGTCAAGAAGATGTCGGTGGGGCGAGCTTTGAAACGTTGTCGTAGGGCGATAAAGCCGCGGAGATGGATTTCGGGGAACCAAAAGCCTTGATAATTTCGGAGACACCTCCCCCAGCATTCCTCTCGTGGGAGGGTAGAGTAGTCTTGGAGTGGATGTTCTTCCTTGTCTTCTTCTTGAAGCTCTGATGGAAGAGAAGTATTTGGAAGAGATGAATGCATGGTAGCCGAAATGGGAAGGAAACGATGCTCTAATTTTCCCTTTCTCAGCTTGGGAGTACGTAGTTCTAGCTGCATGGTTGTTGGTCTTATAGAACCACTTTGGATCCGATTTACCCTATTATTTTTCTATGACCGGTTGGTGGCGACTTGCAAGACGCACAATTATTCTCGACTCGACTCGACTCGACTCAACTCAACTCAACTCAACTCAACTCACCTAAGCCTTTTTCTCAGCTACATAAAATTGGCGACATAAATCTGCTTTCTCCGTTGCCTTACTCCGAATTAAGTCGTTATTTAAGTTATAAATAATTATATTTTTTATTTATTTAAGTTATATTTTTTATTTATTTAAGCTATATTTTTTATTTAAGTTATCAGCGCGTCATTGCAATCTCTAAAATATCTTTTGAGTAATTAAAGACCCTGCCTCAACACTGCGACTGAAGGATGTGAAGTGAAGGACCAGTATGCTAAATCGACTGAAGGATGGGAAATGCTCGGTTACTTCCCAATCCCGGTCACCTCCAGCTCGCGTCCGCGAGCCATGTGCCGGGATCATCACCGTCCGTCCGTTTCGTGTACCTCGCGGACCCACGAAATCAGGCATCGTGGCGGCCAGGGATTCTGCCGTCACCTCGCCAACTTGTAGCATAAAATAAAAAATAAAAGTTTCTGTCCATTACTGCATGGCGCTGCCGTTGGTTTATTTTCATATGCAATATTATCGGATTATATATTATAATTGAACATATAGTTTTAAAAATTTGAATATTAGTCTTTAATTATACCATTTATTATTATTATATTGAATTATAATAATGAATTTTGTTTATGATCAAGCATATCAATGTTAAAATCTATGCGGTAAATTTAAATCTCTTTGGGTTGGCAGGTTAATAATTTACGCCGTTGGGTGAAGACAACGTCCGAGTTATAAGACTGGGTCGCTCCTCAATTTTGGAGACAACGTGCTTTGATTTCTGCGCAACTCTCGCCTGCAAGTTTTCTCCAACTGCCCAACAACCGTAGGCCAATCCAGAAGAAATTTAAGTTCACCAACCAAGAGATCTGACGTAAGTTTCTTGTTGTGACCGAAAGATTCCCACGAAATCTTTTAATCGCGTTTGCTTCTTCTCCCTGGATGGTTAAATTATGGATGCCAACTGCAAGAACAAATCAAGGAGCCTGGAAAAAGAGTCGAAAGTCTTGAAACGCTTCTAGGAGTCCAGAGGGGCGAGAAGGGCAAGTGAAGACTTCCCGCCGGACTGCCCTTTGCTTCCAATGAAAACTATTTCAATCTTTCATTCGATGCTTATACCAAACATACCTACTATACTAGCACCAAATTAATGTATCAAAGTCTCAGTATGCTAAATCGATTTGCATTCGAGGTATAGCAATACTATGCCCGATAGAGGGTCTGATACCTACTACTTATCTTTGATAAATATTCATTACTTCATGGCTTGTCCTTCATCATTGCTGAACATGCATTTAATCCCCTGTTGTGTTAAAATAAAACCCAAATATCTATTTGGCACACCATAGCGGTTATGACTTTGCTATTTCTTCTAGACTCGTAAGGAGGCCTATAATACTCTAACCAAACGTGCCTTGCTCAAGAAGTCCATATGCACATCCACTTGGTGCATGTGACCATGACAACTCTACTCAAATAGTTTGTTTATATGTTACTGTTCTTAATTATAAGAGCTAGAAATTTTGAACCATTTATAGATGAAAGAGTAGATTAAGACATTCAACTATTACTTTTGATGCCATTTGATAGAAGATGAAGAGTCCATAACATTAAAATGATTTGATATATATCTTAGAACCAAACTTAATTTAAAACATTAAGTTTTATGATCAATCATCTATATAAATCATTCTCCTCCCATTAATTATTCCATGTGAGAATAAAATTTACACGTAATCCTTAACATTCATCTCACTCTTTTAAATGCAAATCTTTGATATCTATGTTACATCTATGGTGTAGTCTAATTGATGTCAAACCTACTTCTTATCTTCTTTTTCAAATTCTCTTGGAAAACATTTATTAATTTAACTTTACTTCAACCATATCAGCTAACTTCTACCGTGTTAAAAAAGAACAAAACCCTATGTTGTTACTACAAATTTCTTTTGGATTGGAATCCTTTCCAACTGGGGCTAGATTACAGAGGTAACATCTAGTCATGAGCTATTGTGATTGTTGAGCTGTTCCATGATGCAATCAGCCCTTGTGCATTGAATAATGCACCACCACGGATAAGGCACAAGGCACAATGACACGGGACATCCCCATTAAGCGAGAACTTATAGGGTCCTTGGCAATTTTTTTTTTTTTTTTTTGGTACCGAAAAGGGGAAGGAGGGCTTTATCGATCCGTAGCTAGGTCTCATGCGGCTTTATTTTCCGTCAGGATATATTCCATGCACGGTGCTAGATTTGCGCAGCCGTTCCCCATCCGAAGACGAGTAGGTCAACCTGACCCCACCCAGGTGCCAACAGTCAGAATAGGAAGACTAGAAGAAACCTTAGCCCCTCCAGCACCAACGTTTCAGGCCCCAAGGATTAACCTTGGAATTATTCGAGTCAGCCGCAACCTCATTCCTCGAACCTGAGACGTCATGGATATATGGAGGAACCCCAACCGCTGGGCTACCGCCTGAGCGGTGGTCCTTGGCATATTTAACCATCCAAGATCTTCCCACACTTTCTTCTGTTTAAAACTTATTATACTCTCTAGAAAAAAAGTTTCAATTGGAGAAATAGTCATAAATATCATAAATGCAATCATTAGTTCATAACCACTTTTACAAAAGTATGCACCATGGTGCCCTTAAGTGTATTAGTGATAAACTTAGTCGTTTTAATACTATTTGTAATGGTTTACATTATTGAATAAAAAATAAAAATTATTGGTTAAGATTCTTAAAAAAAAAAAAGGCTAGAAGTTCTCGATTAATTTTTGTTTGTCCATTTGAACTCTTCCAACATACTACCAATAGGATAATGTACATAAACACACAACTCTTTACACAACATATATGATGTGGCCGGTAGCACCACGTAAGCGTTAACAGCAGAGTTAACTGACGATAGAGACCAGAAGAGACGGCCTCGGCTGCCCCTCTTCTTCAAAGCGGCCCTCGCTTCTTTAAGGTACCTTCGGTGGCCCCTCTTCTCCAAAGCGGTCCCGCTCCTCAGCGGCCTCCACTTCTCTAAGGCGGCCTCGGCGGCTCCCCTTCTTCAAAGTGGCCCCGCTCCTCAGTGGCCCCTGCTTCTTCAAGGCGGCCTCGGCGGCCCCCCTTCTTCAAAGCGGCTCCGCTTCTCAGCGACACCCGTTTCTCCAAGGCAGCCTTGGCGGCTCCTCTTCTCCAAAGTGGCCCCGCTCCTCAGCGGCCTTCGCTTCTCCAAGGCAGCCTCGGCGGCCCCTCTTCTCCAAGGCGGACTCGGTGGCCCCTCTTCTCCAAAGCGGCTGTGCTACTCAGCGGCCCCCGCTTCTCCAAGACGGCCTCGACAGCCCCTCTTCTCCAAGACGGCCTCGGTAGGCCCCCTTCTCCAAAGCAGCCCTGCTCCTCGGTGGCTCCTGCTTCTTTAAGGCAGCCTCAGCGGCCCCCTTCTCCAAAGCGGCCACACTTCTCAGCGGTTCCCGCTTCTCCAAGGCAGCCTCGGCGGTCCCTCTTCTCCAAAGCGGCCCCGCTCCTCAGCGGCCCCCGCTTCTCCAAGGTGGCCTCAGCGGCCCCTCTTCTCCAAAGCGGCCCCGCTCCTCAGCGGCCTCCGCTTCTCTAAGGCAGGCGGCCCCTCTTCTCCAAGGCGGCCTCCCCCCCTTCTCCAAAGTGGCTCCTCTACTCAGCGGCCTCCGCTTCTCCAAGGCAGCGTCGGCGGCCCCTCTTCTCCAAGGCAGCCTCGGTGGGCCCCCTTCTCCAAAGCAGCCCTGCTCCTCAGCGGCCCCTGCTTCTTCAAGGCGGCCTCAGCGGCCCCACTTCTCAGCGGCCCCCACTTCTCCAAGGTAGCCTCGGCGGCCCCTCTTCTCCAAAGCAGCCCCACTCCTCAGTGGCCCCTGCTTCTCCAAGGTGGCCTCGGCGACCCCTCTTCTCTAAAGCGGCTCCGCTCCTCAGGGCCCCTGCTTCTCCAAGGTGGCCCCACCCTGAGGTGGTTCCTACTTCAGAGTCAACCTCTGCACTGGCTACAACGCCAGCCTCCACGTCAACTCTCAATCAAGCTGCGGTGCCTACGTGGCTCCCCCCATGTGAGCCGGACACACCAACCACCTGACCCAAGCACCCGATGGAATCAGGCCCACCTACCACCTGACCCATGCGATCGATGGACCAGGCACACCGACCACCTGACCCACGCGCCGATGGGACCAGCCCACCAACCACCTAGCTAACAGGACCAGGCCCACCAAACATCTTTGAGCTTACGTAATCACCATGAGTTTAGCAGACATTCTATTCCACGGAACTTCACATGGCTGACCCCCAGACGGGGACCAGGGGTCCATAAAATGGTAAGAGGAATCCTTAGCAAGATAAGACACACTTAATACTCAGATAACATTCCGATTCTCTGAGCCTTTCTTTTCGAGCTTCCTCAAGCTTACAGTTGTAACCTCGGTCGCTAACTTGCCCGTTGGAGGGTCCCCACCGGAACTTCCAGCCCAGGACTTCTTGCAAGTCCTCCGTGATGGGAGAGCTTTATCGGCAATCCCACGAAGCCTTCTGATGATCGCTATTAGTGACCGGACGTCAACAAATTGGGTGCGCCAGGTAGGAGGAAAGAGAGTAGAGCTTTGTAACACCTAGCTACAAGCCCTCATTCCCTCTACGATGATAATGGTGGTGACGCATGCTCAGAAGGCCTCCATTAGCCATGCTGGGGGGCACTAGGGATGGCAATGGCCCGGGGATGGACTACAGTAGTCTATACCGATATCCATCCCCGTTAGGAAAAATATCCACATTCCTTGCCCCGTTAAGCCATTATAGTTAACGGGGCGGGGACGAGGATACCCGACCGAAAAAATGGGTACCCACGGGGTACCCGTTTGCCCATTTACATAAAAAATAAAATTAAATTAATTAGGATAAGATAGATCAAATGCCAACAACCAATCGTTGATATTGATACATCTAACACATTAGCTTTAACATCGTAACAAACTAGATAGGAAATAATCTATCAAATTCTAATTGTATTTCAAGAAGAATAATCTGTAAAAAAAAATTTGCAACTTGGTAGCAAACAATAAGCAACAACATTAAAAATATAAAGCTAACGGGGACGGGGATGGATAAATGGGGGGGCAGAGAATACCGTCCCCGAGCCGTTTACCCGTTTAGCCATTAATGAAAAATCCCCGTTACCCATTAAGCCGTTTAAAACGGGGATTCCCTGACCCGTTAAAAATGGTACCGGCGGATAAACGGAGAAATGGAAAAAATTGCCATCCCTAGGGGGCACCTCCAACCGACAGAGCGATAGGAGGCTAACCCTCCCACTGCTAATCCTCTAGCTACTCTCGTGCCACCAGCTACGACCACTCAAGCTGATTAACTAGCCGCGCTCACCGGCAGGTCCAAACCTTAATTGCGATGGTCCACAGACTGCAAGAGTAGCAGTTTGTAGCCACCCAATACTAGCTCAGGCTTCCTACATCACCTGCGGCAAATGCACCGACCAGCCAGCAATCCTCTCAGAGGAAACCCCCTCAGCGAGAGACTCGCCGCTAGTAGGCCTCTCCCAGAGGACACCACCGGAGACCCTCAAGAGGTCACTCTCCCCCATCCATGGCTCGGGCGACTCCTCCCCGAAGTGGCGGCACCGGGAAGAGCCCAAGTGGAGGTACCACCACCCGTGCTCTTCCCCTTCTTTTTCATCTTTTGAGTTATCGAGGAAGATTTCAACCATCAATCATCAAGCGGAGAAGCGCTTGGATGAGTACCACCAGTGGTTGGAGGAACTCAGCAGAAAAATCAACAACCAGCCGGAGGTCGACTATGACACCCATCCTTCCTACACTTGCTACATCGTGGAGGAGCCCGTTCCCTCCAGATTCCGCCTTCCTCAACAGGTTTCGTATGATGATACAATGGATCCACTCGATCATCTCGAGAGCTACAAGGCTCTCATGCAAGTTCAAGGGGTCACTAACGCCCTCCTGTGCAAAGCTTTCCCAGCTACCCTGCGGAAGGCTGCCCACGCTTGGCACTCCCGTCTATCCCTACACAGCATAGATTCTTTTTGACAGTTGGAGAGGGCCTTTCTTGTACACTTCAATTCCTATCAAAGGATCCCTCGAGTGGCGGACAGTCTATTCTCTATCCAGCAGAAGGAAGGAGAGTCTCTTAAGGACTTCGTGGCCCGTTTCAAAATAGCTGCCCTCAAAGTCTACCACCTAGACGATGCAGTGGTGACTCTAGCGTTGAAGCGGGGACTTCGTCCTTTCCGTTTTACCTTTTCCCTCGACAAGAAGCCACCTGGCTCCTATGCCAAGCTCCTGCTTCATGCACAAAAGTACATCCGCACCGATGAAGCCAACTTCACTTGTAGGGAGACTAAGGGAGGGTTCAGCAGAAGGTCCACCCGCACGGAGCCAAGTAGACCCTCTCACTCGAAGATGAACTTACCCCTCTCCTCGCTCCTTGCTCTCACATCTTCATGGAGATCGAGAGTAAGCCGTACTTCCAGCGCCCTTCCTCAATGAAGAAAGGAGCTCTCCATGACAAGAACCGCTATTGTCGTTTCCATCGGGACTACGGTCACGACATCGAGAATTGCTACAGTTTGAAGTGGGCCATCGAGGAACTCATCCAGAGGGGTTACCTCAGGAAGTATGTCCAGAAGGGACCCCCAGCTGTTCCGGTGCTGATGGGGTTGCCGCCTGCTCAGGCCAATGTCGACAATGCCCAACGAAGAAGATGGTGGGAATGGTTTCTTGGGGGATAGGCTCCACATCCAAAGGCCCAGGGGAGATGGAGGGTTAGAAGATGTAATCCCCTTTCCTAAAGGAGGGTTAGCTAGGATAGATAATGAAAACAATAATGGCATCATCGTTTCAATGACGATTGCCAAGCACCCTGCAAAATGAATCTTAGTTGACATTGGAAGCTCAGCTGACATCAATACCTTTGACACTTTTTTCGGATGAAATTGTCTCCCAGCTCTCTCCGACCGATGGCGGCACCTTTGGTCGAGTTCACAGGAGACTCGGTAAGGGTAGAAGATGAAATTATCCTTCCGGTTATGGTCGGAACACCGTTGTGTCAAAGCATAATCTTGATAAAGTTCTTGGTCATCTGAGTGCCTTTGGCATACAACGCCATCCTTGGTTGACCCGGATTGAATCTCCTCGACGCGGTCATCTCCACCAAGCGGTTGCTCGTCAGGTTCCCAACCAATAATGGAATCGGCGAGATGCAAGGGAGATCAGTCCGGTCTTGCCATGCTATCATATGGCTTTGAGCCCTCAAAAGGCGATGGTTACATCGGCCTTGGAGGTACCTGATCCTATAGAGCCTGGCAAGGGAGGAGAGCCGACCGAGCGGCTGCTAACTTTTCCATTGGGGGGCGACC
This sequence comes from Calamus simplicifolius, assembly GCA_900491605.1. Lineage (NCBI taxonomy): Eukaryota > Viridiplantae > Streptophyta > Magnoliopsida > Arecales > Arecaceae > Calamus > Calamus simplicifolius. Next base: position 1,414,990 of record UESW01003976.1, on the reverse strand, counting down.
CTATAAGGACGGTGCGGGTCGACGAGCTTTTTCCTGCAGAGGATGGGGACCACCTCCTTGCCTTCTTGTAGGCCAACTCGGACATCTTCTCCTGGTCAGAGTCGGATATGTCTAGCATTCCATTAGAGGTGATCACCCACAGGCTTAATATCAATCCGAAGCATCGCCCGATTCATCAGAGAAAGAGGAGTTTCTCCTCCGAGCAGCAGAGTGCCATTGATGAAGAAGTCAGTAAGTTGCTCGCTACCGGCCACATCCAGGAAGCACACTGCCCGGATTAGCTATCCAACGTGATGATGGTCTGTAAGGCAAATGGGAGCTAGATGATCTGCATCAACTTCATCGATCACAATAAGGCATGCCCGAAGGACAGCTTCCCACTGCCTTGGATTGACCAGTTGGTGGATTCCACGTACGGTCATGAACTCCTCAGCTTTATGGATGTTTTCTCTGGGTACAACCAAATAAAGATGGACCCGAACGATGAAGAGCACATTTCCTTCGTGACCGAGAAGGGCATCTACTGCTACAAGGTAATTCGTTTCGGCTTAAAAAATGTAGGACAACCTACCAAAGACTGATGAATAAGGTCTTCAAAAACCAACTTGGATGGAACATGAGGTGTACGTAAATGACATGCTGACAAAGAGCATCTGCACCTCTGATCACATCTCTGATCTCGAGGAAACCTTCAACAATCTCCGCCATTACCAAGTAAAACTGAACCGCAAAAGTGCGCCTTTGGGGTCATAGTGGGAAAGTTCTTAGGCTTCATGGTGACGTAGCGAGGGATTGAGACAAACCAAAAAAGATCAGTGTCATCCTTGATATGAGGCCACTTGCTAACAAGAAAGAAGTATAGTGGCTCATCGGAAGGGTGGCATCCCTGAGCAGTTTTCTCTCCAAGTCGGCTGAGAGGTGTCTGTCCTTCTTCAAAGCCTTGTGCAATGTGAATGGGTTTGAGTGGAGGAAGACTGCCAAAGAGCCTTTGAAGGACTGAAGGAGTTCCTGTCTACCCCGCCATTGCTATCAAAGCCAAAGAATGGGGAGAGCCTTTTCCTCTACCTCGCCTCCTCAGAGGCCATCAGCTCCATCCTGGTACGCCTTGATGCCGGCGAAACTCAGAAGCCTATCTACTATGTGAGCAAAGTACTCTATAATGCCGAGGTTAGGTACTCCAAGATAGAGAAAATCATTTTTGCTCTGATCATATCCGCTCAGCATCTCAAGCCATATTTCTAAGCTCATCCATCATGGTGCTCACGGACCAACCCCTTAAAGCTATCCTAGCTCGTTCTGACACCTCGGGCCGGCTAGCCAAATGGGCAATCAAGTTGGGAGAGTTTGACCTCTCATTCCAAGCAAGGTCAGCTCTGAAGTCACAAGTCTTGGCCAACTTCTTGGTCGAGTGTACTTGGATCGAGGAGCAAGTAGAAGAATCCCCAATGGTGAACCAGATGCTAAGCTCAAGGATGTGAGAGAATCCTGGATCCTTCACATGAACGGCACCTCAAACTCCCAAAGAAGTAGAACCGGTCTCATCCTTGTGGGTCCAAAGGGCGAGAAGGTAGAATACACCCTTCGGCTCCTCTTCAAAGCCACAAATAATCAGGCCAAGTACGAAGCCGTGCTGGTAGGGGTGAGGCTCGCCCAGAGCTTGGGGTGAAGCATCTCAAAACCTTCATTGACTCCCAACTCATCTTCGGACAAATCAACGAGGAGTACGAGGCATGGGATCCCATCATGTCCCGATACTTAGAGAAGGTTTGACTCCTGACCTCCTTACTAATATTTCAGTATCAGTTATATTCTTCGGAGCGAGAACACCAAAGCCGATGCCCTTTTTCATTTGGCCACCTTGTGGACAACGTCCTGGGGAGTGCCTACATCGAACATTTGGAGAGACCCAGCATTGAAGACAAGGAAGAAGTCCTCCCAGTCACATAAGAGCCAACGTGGATGGATGCCTACATCCATTACCTCACCAACGGTACCTTTCTCGCCAATTGCAAGGAGGCTAGACTACTCAAATGGAGAGCCTCCACGTTCACCTTGCTGGACGGACGATTATATAAAAGGTCTTTCTTCTACTCCTCCTTAAGTGTGTCAGTCCTGCAGATGCCAATTACATCCTCAGAAAGATACATGGAGGCATATGTGGAGACCACCTAAGGGGTAGATCGCTGGCACAGAAAGCTCTTTGCCAAGGATATTACTGGCTTACAATGAGGAAGGATGCCACCGAGCTAGTCCGAAAGTGCAACAGCTGCCAACAACACGCACACATCCAGCGATGGTCGGCTTCTCCACTGAGCCCGCTCTTGGCCCCATGGCCCTTCGCCCAGTGGGGAATGGACATCCTTGGGCCATTTCCCCTGGCTTCGGGTCAGCAAAAGTTTTTACTCATCGCCATCGACTACTTCACCAAATGGGTCAAAGTTGAGGCATTGGCCAAGATCACCGAGAGCAAGGTCAAATCTTTCTTCTGAAGTCCATCATATGCCGATTCGGGCTGCCCCACACCATCATCACCGATAACGACCAGCAGTTCGACAACGCATATTCAAGACGTTCTACACCAAACTAAACATCTGCCACTGGTTCACCTTTGTCGGCCATCTGCAAACTAACGAAAAGGCCAAGGTCATGAATCAAACCATCCTCCTGGGGCTTAAAACCCAGTTGGATGGGTCTAAAGGAAAATGGATGGAAGAACTCCTAAGTGTGCTATGGGCGTGTCATATAACTCCAAGTGCTCTGATGGGAGAAACCCCTTTCAGTCTCGTCTTTGGGTTCGAGGCAGTCATCCCCATCGAGATCAGCCTCCCAAGCCTCCGAGTGGAGTCATACAATGAAAAGGACAATCCCGCGCAGCTGAGAGTCAACCTTGACTTCATTGACGAGGCGTGCGACCTGGCACGGCTCAGAATGGCCACAATCCGCCAATGAGCGATCAAATATTACAACGCTCGGGTCGCCCCAAGATGTTTCACCCTGGAGATCTAGTTCTCAGAAAGGCCGAGGTATCCAAACCGACGGAGGGGGGCAAATTTTCTCAAAACCGGGAAGGGCCTTACCGGATCACCAAAGTACTTCACCGAGGAGCGTATCGAGTTGAAGGACTCGACGGGCGGCCCATCCCATGTACCTGGAATGCAGACAACCTCCGATGATACTATCAATGATGTATCCCTGGCTGATGATAATAAAGGGAATTCCAAATGTTATATCTGACTCACCTCTGAAGCTGAGGACTTGTTGACTAAAGGAGTTCGGTGGCCTCACGACTAATAGATCACCACTCGGTCCGGCATGGAGATGCCCTCGAGGCGGTTCAAGACCTTGACAGTTTCATTCCCGTTCGAGTCACCCTCGAGCTAGCATACGAAACCTGAGGCGGTTCTAAAGGAGCTCGACGGCCACGCGACTAATGGGTCACCACTCAGTCCAGCATGGAGACACCCCTGAAGCAGTTCAAGACCCTGACAGTTCCATTCGAGTTCGAGTCGCCCCTCGGGCTGGCACACGAAACCCCCAAGGCAGTTCTAAAGGAGCTCGGTGGCCTCGCAACAAATGGGTCACCACTCTGTCCGGCATGGAGATGCCCCGAGGTGGTTCAAGACCCTAACAATTCCATTTTTGTTCGAGTCGCCCTTTGGGCCGGCATACGAAACCTCCAAGGCAATTCTAAAGGAGCTCAGTGAACTCACGACTAATGGGTCACCACTTGGTCCGGCATGGAGATTCCCCCAAGGCGGTTCAACACCTTGATAGTTTTATTCTGTTCGAGTCACCCCTCAGGCCGGCACACGAAACCCTCGAGGTGGTTCTAAAGGAGCTCGGTGGCCTCGCGACTAATCGGTCACCACTTGGTCTGGCATGAAGATGCCCCTGAGGCGGTTCAAGACCCTGACAGTTCCATTTCCGTTCAAGTCGCCCCTCGAGCCGGCACACGAAACCCCCGAGGCGGTTCTAAAAGTGCTCGATGGTTTTGCGACTAATGGGTCACCACTCGGTCCAGCATGGTGATGCCCCCGAGATGGTTCAAGACCCTAACAGTTCTGTTCGCATTCGGATCGACCCTCGGGCCGACACACAAAACCCCTGAGGTGGTTCTAAAGGAACTTGGCAGCCTCGCGACTAATGGGTCACCACTCGGTTCAGCATGGAGACACCCTCGAGGAGGTTCAAGACCCTGATAGTTTTGTTCCCGTTCGAGTCACCTCTCGGGCCAGTACACGAAACCCCCGAGGCGATTCTAAAGGAGCTGGTGGCCTCACGACTAATGGGTCACCACTCGCTCTAGCGTGGAGATGCCTCCGAGACGGTTCAAGACCTTGACAGTTTCGTTCCCGTTCGAGTCGCCCCTCGGGCTGGCACACGAAACCCCCAAGGCGGTTCTAAAGAAGCTTGACAGCCTCGTGACTAATAGGTCACCACTCGGTCCGGCATGGAAATGCCTCCGAGGTAGTTCAAGACCCTGATAGTTTTATTCCCATTCGAGTCATCCCTCGGGCCAGCACACGAAACCCCCAAGGCGGTTCTGAAGAACTCTCGAGCATGCCTAAGCATTCCTTAGCTGATACCGGCAACCTACGATCATACCAACAAACACCCAAGGGACTAAGGACTCAGTCGACATTACGAGTTCGTACAAGCCCCAACCAAATTATTGAGAGGACTGTGGTCACTTGCTACCGAGCCTAAAGACCGGGGCTGGTACACTATTACAAAGAGATGAAGCTATCACAAAAGGCTAAGTAAAGTTACATATTTGGGGCACAACTTTCTTTTTCATTAATATTCAAAGGAGATACAAAAGCTAACTCAGGGTTAGTTACAATCGAAAAAGAAGAAAGAAAAAGAAAAACAGAAGAAGGCCTAAGTATCTATAGCTAGATGGGTCCCGGCTCGCCACCAGTGTCATCCTCGTTCGACGCCTCATCGTCCGGGTTTCTGGGTCTGATGGCATCAAGGTCATCGAGCCCAAAGATCTGGGCAACCTTCTCCTTACAGTATCGGAGCCTTGGATGTAGGTGTCAAGGCTCGCCTCCATCACCTCCTGCTCGAATGCCAAGGAGCTTTTGAATTGCTCGACGACACTCTAAGCCTGGGTCTCGGCATCCTGGGCTCGGCTCTCAGCCTCCTTGGCTCAGGCCTCAGCGTCGGCCCTTCTTTCTTCCTTTCGGACATCTGACTCCACCAGGGCGGCCCTCTCCTCGGCGGCATGAGCGTTGGCCTTTGCCGTCTCGCCCGATCCTCGACATCCCCCAACCTTAGGGTCAGCTCCTCCAATTTCCCCTCGGCCGGCCCCAGCCTTGCCATGGCCTCTGCCAACTTGGCCTCAATCGTCAGGGTACGGTCAAGCTCGGCCTTCGCCCTCCCCGCGGCCTTCCTGAAGTGAGTTTCTGAGTCAGCATAGGCAGCCTCAGTGGCCTAAAGCTTGTCAGCCATGGCCGCTTCCCGGGCTTGAGCATCAACCAGCTTCTCGGCAACCTCCCCACACCAAGCTCGGTGCTTGGCCACCCACTTCTGGGAGTGCATGACTGCATCACCTGTCTGGATCATGACATTCTAGAGGGTGAGAACCTCGTTGGCCATCTGTAAAGGTCAAGGGGTTAGTCAAAGCTCAAATTAAACTAACAGGAAGAAGAACAACGTGAAGGGAAGTTACCTGGAGCATTGATACAGAGGTTGCGTCGAGGATCCTAGCAACAGGTTCGCGTCTGAGTTGCTCGCAGAACCTAGGCAAATGGATCCTCTCTAGCAAGCGCTCCGCTAGCTGCCCACTGTCCATAGCCGAGAACCTCAGCGACCGCTGCGGTTCCTCGGCACTGGAACCCCGACTGGGAGACGATAGCGGGGTTGTCGGCTCCGCCTCACCATCGACTGCCGGTCCCTCTCCACCCATGGCCTCCGAAGCGATCCCTCACGCCTCCAGCTCGGGAGGGTCCGGGTGTTCGCCCTTGGCCCCCAGGTTAGCCGCCTCCACTGGCTCAGTGGGAACCGAAGGCTCATCCTCGGCCTCTTGGTCGACCACCTCCATCGGCTCAGCAGGAGCCAGATGTCCGTCCACGGCCTCTTCCACCTAGGCCAGCTGGCCCCTTCTTTCCAGTCCCACCTCAGCCATGGTGGGGGCATCTCCTCTCATCGGTGCCTTGGCTAGGACACTCTCCCTCGGTTCCTCCACGGAAGCTTGGGATGGTTTGCCTTGGGCCTTCTGTTAAGACTTCTTGGCCAACCTCACCTCCTTGCTGGCCTCCTCCCTCTTCCTTCGAGATGCCGCCTTCAGTCGCTCGGCTGGCAATTTCATCGCTGCACAAGGAACCACCAGTCATAAAAGAAAAATGAATAGGCAAAGAGAATGAGAAGAGCGGGATCTCGTGCTCACCAACCGCCAGGGCCAAACCGGCCTCATAGAGGTTGGCCTCGGCCAACAACTCCTTGCAGGGTGAAATTTTAGAGGACGTCAAACAATCAAAGAGCTCTCGGTCTCTCTCATCCACGGTGGAGTTCTTATTGGGGCTGACATTGGGATTCCTCCAACTCATCCTCACTCCATCCACATGGGCGAATAGAAAGCGAAATTTTCATCCCTTGACTTTGGAGAGAAGCCTAAGTGGTAGGATCCTACGGTGCCTAGGGGTAAAAATCCATCATCCGTCTTCATTATGGTGGCGGAGTTTGTAAAAGGCTCGGAACAGAAAAATTTTGGCATCCGACCCATGGAAGAAACAAAGAACAACAAAGGCACAGATGATCCAAACCGAGTTCAGAGTCAACTATGCCGAGACAAGTTCATACCTATCTAGTAGATTAAGGATGAATGGATGAAGAGGGAGGCGGAGCCCACACTTGAAGAACTCCTCGTATAAGGCTACCCGGTCGGACTGGTCAGAGTTCACCCTGTCCTCGGGTCCAAGAGCAGACAAGCGAATGAAACTGGGAACCCTATATCTAACCCTGAGGTCTTCTACCTTCTCAGGGGCCATGATGGAGGCCGTCCCCTTCGGCCCTGCCAAATCAGAGATGACAACAGGAGAGGGGTTCGGACGGACTGGGGGCAGTGGCGCTACCCTAGGTGGACGCGCTCTAGGTGGAGATACTTAGGGTGGTGATTGGACAGCCACCGTCGAACGGCCGTGGATGGTGACACCACCGAACGACCGACATCGATGTCGAATCAAAGGGACCTCATCCTCCTCCTCTTTCGAGGATGGGGGGACTCACTGCGAGCCTCTTGCCCTCCCTAATAGCTCGACGATCCATAGATGGAAAAGCAAAAGGAGAAGACAAAGGAGACAAAAAGAGACTGACCTGGTGTCAAGATGGGAGAACGGAAGGTTCGGGACTCTGTAGGTTCAGGACTCTGAGATGAATGCAACAAGGAAGATGATGAAGGTGTGAGGGGCGCGAAGGGGCGGGCAAGATGATTTTATGCAAAATTTTTGAATCGTCTCGCCCGAAGCGCTGCCATGAGGCCGACCACGATTGAAGACAATCTCTTGCTCTCAATAACTCCCTCCTTTGCCCAAGATATGGCGCCTCGGTTCTGCACAGGAAGCGGGATCTACTGTCAATGATAGGACGTGGGGAGTAGTGGCTTAATAATAACACTCAACTTTTTCGTCCCTCGAAAGATATTTCCTCGACACGCCCAAAATCAGCATCACTTTCTGTGCTTCTCCTTAAATACGGATGGACTTTGACGAGACCTCGCCTCGAGGAGGCGCGCCCATGCCTCCGATGATTAATGGCGCGCAAAATCATTAATGATGACAGGTTTTGCGCTCCTTCACTTAAGAGTTGATGAACACGTGGCCACTTAAGCTTAGGAGTGGGGGGCATCTAATGTGGCCGATAAGTGTTAACAGTAGAGTTAACTGACAGCAGAGACCAGAAGAAGTGGCCTCGGTAGCCCCTCTTTTCAAAAGTGGCCCCGCTCCTCAGTGGCCCCCGCTTCTCCAGGGTGGCCTCGGCGGCCCCCCTTCTCCAAAGTAGCCCCGCTCCTCGGTGGCCCCCGCTTCTCTAATGCGGCCTCGGCGGTCCCCCTTCTCCAAGGCAGCCCTGCTCCTCAACAGCCCCCACTTCTTCAAGGCGGCCTCGGCGGCCCCTCTTCTCCAAAGTGGCCCCACTCCTCAATGGTTCCTGCTTCTCCAAGGCGGCCTCGGCAGCCCCTCTTCTCCAAAACGGCCTCGGTGGCCCGCCTTCTCCAAAGCAGCCCCACTCCTCAGTGGCCCCCGCTTCTCTAAGGCGGCCTTGGCAGCTCCCCTTCTCTAAAGCGGCCCCGCTTCTCAGCAGCCCCCGCTTCTCCAAGGCAGCCTCGGCGGCCCCTCTTCTCCAAAGCGGCCCCGCTTCTCCAAGGAGGCCTCGGCGGCCCCTCTTCTTCAAAACGGCCCCGCTTCTCAGCGGCCCCCGCTTCTCCAAGGCAGACCCACCCCAAGGCGATTCCTGCTCCGGAGTCGGCCTCCGAACTAGCCACAACGCCGGCCTCCACGTCAACTCCCGAACAAGCCGCGGTGCCTATGTGGCTCGCCCCATGTGAGCCGGGCACACCAACCATCTGACCCACGTGCCCGATGAGATCATGCTCACCTATCACTTGACCCACGCGTCCGATGGGATCAAGCCCACCTACTACCTGATCCACGTGCACAAGGGGACCAGGCCCATCAACCACCTGGCTGATAGGACCAGGCCCACTAACGTCTTCGAGCTCATGTAATCATCATGAGTTTAGCAGACATTCTCTTCCACGGAACTCTACATGGCTGACCCTCTGATGGGGATCAAGGGTCCATAAAAGGGTAAGAGGAATTTTAGCAAAGTAAGACACACTTAACATTCAGAGAATATTCAAACTCTAGGCCTTTCTTTCCAAGCTTCCTCAAACTTACGACTATGACCCCAGTTGCTAACTTGTCCGTCGAAGGGTTTCCGTTGAAACTTTCGGTTCGAGACTTCTTGTAGGTCCTCCATAACGGAAAGAGCTTCATCGGCAATCTCATGAAGCCTTCTGATGATCGCTATTAGTGACCGAACATCAACAATATACATGCTATAACCTACGAAATTATGTGCATGTTAGTCCTGGTATCTGTCTATAATTCAGGATGCATTGTAAAGTACAAATTCTTGCAAACAGTGGTGAGATCTAAAATTATTTATAAAATCTCAAAGAGCGGATAGGATGGTAGCACAAAAACAAAAAAAGAAAAAGAAAATAGTTTGCCAAGTAATAACAAAGTTTGAGACAAGGCAGTCTGCTAGAACGACTCTTAACAGAGCTAAAGCTAGATATCTAAAGAGGTGCCAGCGTCTCAGCAAACGCCCCCAAGAGTCAGGCCGGTACCCTTTATCTTCTCCTTGATTACTTGGTCCAACCTTTGAGCCATCTCTAGACTCACATGATTCGCCCAGTCCCCAATCTCTCCTTTTCTAAAGCAGATCGAGTTGGGAAACCCGTTTATAAAGGCCTGGTTTCCCGGTCTTGTTCACCTCCATTTTGGTTTTGCTCGGTCTCCCAAAGCTGCACAGCTGTGTAATATCGTCCACCACCCCTTCCTTCTCTTCTTCTGGGGAAAAGGGGCACCCAATGAACTCCGCCAGCCTCCTCACTTTTTCTACTGGCTCCTTCAATATCTCCTCGTACTTCAAGAACAACACCTTGTCGGGCCTTTGCAAACTCTCCCTCCAGTACACGAGAACATGATCCCATAGCAGGCCAAAATGAGTCCTCCCATTGCAAATGAGATCGTCGAATTCGCCTCCTTTTTGCAGTACCGTATTGCAGTGCAGAAATGCCACCAGGAGACCAGCACGTCCTTAGGCTCCCGGCAACGTAGATGACCCGGCACTGGGAGCTCTTGATCGAGTCCGGAAGGAGAGAGTAAGGGAGGTGGGTGTTCAGGATCCTAGGGGAAGGTTGTGTTGGTTTTTCTCCATTAAGCGTATCGTAACCGATACGATTAAGGTGATCCTATATTCTGATCTTGAGGGATTGCGTGAATTCAAATATTGAATTCACGATTGAGATAAGAATCCCTCAACCATATTCGTTTAAAGTGGCGCCCTCTGTGACGGACAGATAAGGCATACAGGTTTATAAATGGGTAGGTCCCTGCGCCTGGTTTCATCGAAAGAAAGTTTACACCATCGCTAAGAGAGACCACAAGGCGTGGAAGATCCTTACCCTCATCTAGAAAAAAATCAACAGCAATGGCTGGAGGTATTTATCGATCTTTCTTTAGTTAATTAGGATAAATATATTGGTCCCATATTTCCGCATATATGATAGGGATCAATATAATTAATTTCAGTCTATCATTTGGTATCAGAGCATTTAAAAATACCTCTGTCTTGATTATTAGGATATGATTGTTTTCATTAATATACGGATCTGATAAAATCCTTGTTAAACAATCATTATATGATTTATTTGATAAAGAGGGACAAGGTATTCTTGATCCCTATTTCTCTCATTTAGGGATAGTCCAAAGGGGAGGCTACTGGTAGTACCCTGGATTATTTCACCCAACGGGCGTACGGTAGAGATATTAGGGACGTACCAATAAGGGAGGCTGTTGTAGTACCTTGGTGCGTTTGACCCAACTACCTATGTACCGGGAGAGTTAATAGGTCATCAAGAATGCATTTATCTGATAATCTCTTAATATTCATCTGATAAACTCTTAATATTCAGTTTATTTAATTCAGTTTTATTTAAGAGATTGATCAGATTTATGTCATTCTTATCTATTCGCTCACCCTTTTGGATATAGTTTAAATAAAGATAAATCCAAATATCTCATAATTAAATCACCATAAGATAAGGAAGCATCGGTTTTCTTACTTTGGATATGTGCACGGAACGAGGACAGATGAAAATCGCCTCCTAAAAAAACATGCAGAACATAAAAAAAAAAATTAAGCGCTGGCTGGCCCAGCGCTTGAGCCAGCCAGCGCTGGCCAGCAGCTGGCTGGCCCAGCGCTTGAGCCAGCCAGGCGCTGGCCAGGCCCGGCCCAGCAGCTGGCTGGCCCAGCGTTTGGGCTAGGCGCTGGCCAGGCCCGGCCCAGCAGCTGGCTGGCCCAGCGTCCTGGGCCAGGCCAGCAGCTGGCTGGCCCAGCACCTGGGCCAACCGCTGGCCAGGCCTGGGCCCAGCGCCTGGGCCAAACTGGCCCAGTAATCAGGGCTGGCCCACCGTCTGGCTAGCTTAGCCATCTGGACCAGCAATCAGGTTGGACCGTGTGCCCAGCTTGAATTGCAGCAGGCTGGATTGCAACAGTCCAAGCACATCTGATCTAAAAATTTTTGAGGTGATTGAGAGATTTTTTGGTTAAATTAAACTATTAGAATTGGGTGAGGATGACGGGCTATTGGCTCGTTCATTAGGTGGTTGGACCATTAGTCTGGCCTATTTATGTTCAATTATATTTAGAATTTGTGTGTATAAATTTTGTGAATTATGCATGCATCTTAAGTGACATAATTGAACATAAAAATTAAATAATGTCTAAGTGATAAATACAATTAAATAATTAAGGAGTAGCCACAGCATCCTTAATTATAAAATTGTATAATAAAGTTAATAAATCACATAAATAATAGACATTAATTGTAATTAATTATAAATATAATAAAATTTATTCCATAGGAATTTTTGTTATATTTATATAATTAATTAGGATAAAATATCAAATTATATTTTTCTAATCTACCCACAGGAATTAGAAAGAAGGAACATAATTTGATAGATTTATCATACAGACTTAAGTGAATCTAATTGAATTAAAGCTTTAGCCCACAGGTAAGTTTTATGTCAGTAGATTCACTGTTTTATATTTATATAATTAATTAAGATAAAATATCAAATTATATTTTTCTAATCTACCCACAGGAATTAGAAAGAAGGAACATAATTTGATAGTTTTATCATACAGACTTAAGTGAATCTAATTGAATTAGAGCTTTAGCCCACAGGCAAGTTTTATGTCAGTAGATTCACTAGTTTCTAAATGCATAATTTACATTGGTAAAGCATTTTATTAGCCTCAATTTTTGATAATAAGCATGTGTTTAAATTTTGCAGTTATGCAACCTGTAAATTTCTCTGAAATAAAATGTGACATACCTGAATTGAGGGGTGATAACTATAAGGTTTGGAAGGAGAGAATTCTCCTTCATTTGGGCTGGATGGACATTGATTATGCTATAAGGAAGGATGAACCACCTTCAGTAACTCAGACCAGCACTCCTAATGAGATTGCGATTTATGAACGTTGGGAGCGATCCAATCGCTTGAGTACAATGTTCATAAAGACAAAAATCTCTGTTGGTATACGTGGTTCAGTTGATAAGTATGAGAATGTCAGGGAGCTACTAAGGCCATTGATGAGCAATTTAGTACTTCAGATAAAGCTCTTGCCAGTACCCTAATATTGAAGTTGTCATCCCTGAGGCTCACTGGAGTGAGAGGTGTGCGTGAGCACATTATGCAAATGAGGGACATTGCAGCTCAACTAAAGACTCTTGAGGTTGAAATGTCTGAGTCCTTTCTGGTGCACTATATTTTAAATACACTTCCACAGCAGTATGGACCATTTAAGATATCTTATAACACACATAAGGAAAAATGGTCAATCAATGAACTTTTGGCCATGTGTGTTCAAGAAGAGGGTAGACTGTTGATGGAATTGGGTGAAAGTGCAATGCTGACTACAAGTGGAAAGGATCGGGCACGGGCCAAGAAGAAGGGTAAAAGTAAAATACCACCCCAATCTGATATTAAGAAGGAATCCAAGTGTTTCTTCTGTAAGAAGAAGGGACACATGAAGAAGGATTGCATCAAGTTCAAGACTTGGCTTGAAAAGAAAGGTAAAACAATCTCACTTGTCTGTTATGAATCTAATATGGCTAATGTTATTTATAACACATGGTGGATTGATTCTGGTTCTACAATCCACATTTGCAATACTTTGCAGGGTATGCAAAACTTAAGGAAGCCAGTGGGAAGTGAGCAGTATATCTCTTCAGGAAATAAGATGCGCTCACATGTGGAAGCTATAGGGACATGCACCTTAGTTCTTAGTAGTGGTTTTGTTTTAAATTTGGAAAGACCTTTTATGTACCTAGTTTTTCTAGGAATTTAATTTCAGTTTCAAGACTTGTACCTTTTGGTTATTCTTTCAACTTTTCAGATACTTCTTCCAGTTTATATTATAAATCTGAACTTGTTGGGAATGGTACTTTGTCTGATGGTCTTTTCTATATTAATTTGCAAAATAATACCACTCATGATGTAATGCATGTTAGGGCTGGCATAAAAAGATGTGTTGTAAATGATAACTCTTCTATGTTGTGGCATCGGAGATTGGGACATATCTCCATAGACAGAATCAAGAGGTTAGTGAATGAAGGGTACTCAATACTTTGGACTTCACTGACTTTGATACTTGTGTGGACTGCATTAAAGGCAAGTAGACCAATAAGTCAAAGAAAGGTGCCAAGAGGAGTTCAGACCTATTAGAGATCATACACACGGACATTTGTTGTCCGGATATGGATTTTCATGGTCGAAATACTTTATCTGCTTTATTGATGATTACTCACGATTTATGTATCTCTACTTGCTTCATAATAAGAACGAAGCATTAGATGCCTTTAAGGTATTCAAGGCAGAAGTAGAGACACAATGTGGAAAGCAAATCAAAATTGTGAGATCTGATAGAGGAGGTGAGTATTATGGGAGATACACAGAAGATGGACAAATGCCTGGTCCATTTGCGAAGTTCCTTCAAGAACATGGGATTGTTGCCCAATACAGTTTACCTGGCTCACCTGATCAGAATGGTGTAGCAGAAAGAAGGAACCGAACATTGATGGACATGGTGAGGAGCATGATTAGCAGCTCCAAACTACCTAAGTCCTTGTGGACAGAAGCTCTCAAGACAGCTGTGTACATATTAAATCGAGTTCCAACCAAGGCTGTTTCTAAAACGCCATTTGAGTTATTTAAAGGTTGGAAGCCAAGTTTGCGACATGTACGCGTATGGGGATGCCCATGTGAAGTGAGAGTATACAATCCACAAGAGAAAAAGCTGGACCCTAGGACCATTAGTGGGTATTTTGTTGGATATGCCGAGAGGTCCAAGGGATATAGATTTTACTGTCCATCTCATACAACTAGGATTGTGGAATCGAGAAATGCCAAATTTCTTGAGAATGACTTGATCAGTGGGAGTGACCAATTGCAGAGCATGATTCCTGAAAGGGAACATTCTAATGCTCAACCTTCCACTTCAAGTGACAGACTGATTATCGTTCATAGTGCCCCTCAAGACCAAACGGGCATTATACAACCAGTCGTTGAAATTCCATAATTTGCTGATAATGAACTAGTAGATTCAGTCTCTCATGAGTTACCAGAGATAGTTGAACAATCGACTCCTCCAGAGGAGGTTGTTACAACATTAAGAAGATCTACAAGAGAAAGGAAATCAGCAATTTCTAGTGACTATATTGTGTATCTTCAAGAGTCGGACTATAACATTGGAGCTGAAAATGATCCTGAAATGTTTTCACAAGCCATGAATTGTAAGGAATCTAATTTATGGTATGATGCTATGAAAGATGAGATGAATTCTATGGCAGTTAATGGAGTCTGGGATCTTGTTGAGTTGCCTGATGGAGTAAAAGCCATTGGCTGTAAATGGGTCTTTAAGACCAAGAAAGACTCGTTAGGCAACATTGAGCGATATAAGGCAAGACTCGTTGCTAAGGGATTCACTCAAAGGGAGGGAATTGATTACAAGGAGACATTTTCTCCTGTATCTAAGAAAGATTCCTTCCGCATTATCATGGCACTTGTTGCGCATTTTGATTTAGAGTTGCAACAAATGGATGTGAAAACTGCATTTCTCAATGGAGATCTAGAGGAAGAGGTTTATATGAAACAACCTGAAGGTTTTTCCTCTAGTGATAATGAGCAATTAGTATGCAAGCTCAAGAGATCTATATATGGATTGAAACAAGCCTCTCGGCAATGGTACTTAAAATTTCATGATGTGATTTCTTCATTTGGATTTGTAGAGAACATCATGGATCAATGTATATACCAGAAGGTCAGTGGGAGCAAAATTTTTTTCTAATCCTATATGTAGATGATATTTTACTTGCAACCAATAATAAAGGTATGTTACATGAGGTGAAACAATTTCTCTATAAGAATTTTGACATGAAAGATATGGGTGATGCCTCTTATGTCATTGGCATTAAAATTCAAAGAGACAGACTTCGAGGTGTTTTAGGTCTATCTCAAGAAACCTATATCAATAAAATTTTAGAGAGATTTCGGATGAAAAATTGTTCACCGAGTATAGCTCCCATAGTCAAGGGTGACAGATTCAATTTGAGTCAGTGCCCAAGGAATGACTTTGAGAGGGAGGAAATGAAAAATACTCCATATGCCTCAGCTGTTGGTAGCTTGATGTATGCTCAGGTCTGTACAAGGCCTGACATAGCATTTGCAGTTGGGATGTTGGGGAGATATCAGAGTAATCCAGGTTTAGACCACTGGAGAGCTGCTAAGAAGGTGATGAGGTATCTTCAGGGTACCAAGGACTACATGCTTATGTTCAGACGGACTGAAAATTTGGAAGTAATTGGCTACTCTGATGCTGACTTTGCTGGCTGTGTTGATTCTCGGAAGTCAACATCTGGATACATATTTATGTTTGCTGGTGGAGCTGTATCTTGGAGGAGCGCCAAGCAGACTTTGACTGCTACTTCCACCATGGAAGCCGAGTTCGTATCATGTTTTGAGGCTACTCGCATGGTGTATGGTTGAAGAGTTTCATTTCTGGGCTTAGAATTGTGGATTCTATATCTAAGCCATTGAAGATTTTTTGTGACAATTCAGCTGCAGTGTTTATGGCTAAAAATAATAAGAGTGGTAGTCGAAGCAAGCACATCGACATCAAATATTTAGCCATACGAGAACGTGTTAAAGAAAAGACAGTGGTTATAGAGCACGTGAGCACTGAGTTGATGATAGCTGATCCCTTGACTAAAGGCATGCCACTACAGAAGTTTAGGGATCATGTAGACCGTATGGGTCTTGGTCATTTTATTTAATTCATTGTAATGATGAATTTTATAATTAATGAAACTCTTTTATGATTGTGATGTTTTTCACATTCAGTTATTTAGTGTACACATTTATTTGTGATGAGCATCATTAAGTTGGACCTAGAATAAACATGGGGTTTATTCATTAAGTTATATGGGTTTATGTTTGGAAAATATAATACATTGTGATACATGGTAAATAATACTCGATTTTAAGAGGACCTATTGCCATGATTCATGTATTCTGTTTCTTAATATAGTAATAGAATATACGGACCAAGTGGGAGAATGTTGGTTTTTTCTCCATTAAGCGTATCGTAACCGATACGATTAAGGTGGTCCTATATTCTGATCTTGAGGGATTGCGTGAATTCAAATTTTGAATTCACGATTGAGATAAGAATCCCTCAACCATATTCGTTTAAAGCGGCGCCCTCTGTGATGGACAGATAAGGCATACAGGTTTATAAAACGGGTAGGTCCCTGCGCCTGGTTTCATCGAAAGAAAGTTTACACCATCGCTGAGAGAGACCGCAAGGCATAAAAGATCCTTACCCTCATCTAGAAGAAAATCAACAGCAATGGCTGGAGGTATTTATCGATCTTTCTTTAGTTAATTAGGATAAATATGATGGCGCCAAGAAACCTTCCTCGAATGCCGGGGATGACGGACGTCTCCCTCCTCGAAGTCCTGCAAGAAAAGTCCCCGGGGACCGGTGGCGCCGGTGGGGACCCTCCGACGATCAAGTCAGTTCCTTGGGCTCAGACAAAGAACCGCTCCAGCGAAGAGGAGCTGAGGCGGTTAGGGTTTTTGCTGGGAGGAAGAAAGTTCAGAAAAAATCAGCGTTCAGATCTCACTTACAGCGTGAGTATGTGTCTCTTATACTTGTCTGAATACCATGACTCGCGGCCTTGGAAGATCTCTGTCGTACCGTTGCTGGTTGATATGACTGGGCTCCATTGCTAGAAATAGCGAGTCGTACGCCGTAGCGAGGCATGGCGATGCACATGGACATGCAACGCGCCAAACACCGTTATGAGGCATGGCCCTCCGTAACGGGGCACAATCACGGAGGTACCGAATGGTACGCTGCGGCAAGGCATGGTCACGCACAGGGGCATGCAACACGCCAAACCTTGTTATGAGGCATGGCCCTCCGTACGGGGCACAATCACGGAAGTACCGAATGGTACGCCGCGGCAATGTATGGTCATGCGCCGAAAATCATGCGCAAGTACCGTGCAACCTGAAGGTTGCCGTCTTCCTTGGCAACCGAGTTGCATGTTGATCGCAGATGACCCCACGCCGAAGGGATATCGGAGATGGGAATGATGACGCACCCCGGGACCGGTGGAGGCCCCGGGGTTAAGAAATGATGACCCCACCCCCGACCCCGAGGGGGTGCCGGGGTGAGGGAATGACGATGCGCCACGGGACCGGTGGGGGCCCCGGGGTTATGAAATGATGACCCCACCCCCACCCCGAGGGGGTGCCGGGGGTGAGGGAATGACGATGCGCCCCGGACCGGTGGGGGCCCCGGGGTTATGAAATGATGACCCCACCCCCGACCCCGAGGGGGTGCCGGGGGTGAGGGAATGACGATGCACCCCGGGACCGGTGGGGGCCCGGGGTTATGAAATGATGACTCCACCCCCGACCCCGAGGGGATGCCGGGGGTGAGGGAATGACGATGCGCCCCGGGACCGGTGGGGGCCCCGGGGTTATGAAATGATGACCCCACCCCCGACCCCGAGGGGGTGCCGGGGGTGAGGGAATGACGATGCGCCCCGGGACCGGTGGGGGCCCCGGGGTTATGAAATGATGACCCCGCCCCCCACCCTGAGGGGGTGCCGGGGGTGAGGGAATGACGATGCGCCCCGGAACCGGTGGGGGCCCCGGGTTATGAAATGATGACCCCACCCCCGACCCCGAGGGGGTGCCGAGGGTGAGGGAATGACGATGCGCCCCGGGACCGGTGGGGGCCCCGGGGTTATGAAATGATGACCCCACCCCCGACCCCGAGGGGTGCCGGGGGTGAGGGAATGATGATGCGCCCCGGGACCGGTGGGGGCCCCGGGGTTATGAAATGATGACCCCACCCCCCGACCCCGAGGGGGTGCCGGGGGTGGGGAAATGACAGTGGACCCCGTTACCTTCTAACGACGTTGGGATCAGTCATATCAGTGCTCTTGATGACGGCGCTGGGATCAGTCATATCAGATGCCCCCTCGCCCCTGGGGCGAAGCGGGTCCCACTGCTGAGGCTCAAGGGGCGTTCTCCACGTGGCTGATCCCTTCCCTTGACTTCTATGCGGACGGCGCGGGGAATGTAAGGAGACGGCCCCCCGTATACCGCGCCAGCCATGATCACCCTCGAAAATGAAGACGGGCTCTTTGGAGTCCACGCGAAAATGCGTATCATCATTTCCTCTCATTACGGCGACGTCAGCAAGGTCCCATCGCTGGCCGGGGGCGTGCCGCACCACGCGCCGGGGTTCCTCGAGGCGAACCGGCGTATAGCAAGAAGCCGCGTGGCTGACGAGACGTGGCGGGACATTTTGAAAACCCAATAAAGCTAGCCAAAGGGAGGCGAGCTGATGCCTCATCGCCTTCATCTTCTTCCTTGTCTGTTCACCAGTGCTCCTGCAACCTGCGAGCTCGTGCCCAGCTTTATTTGCTCTCCGAGGTCAGCCTTTTTCGTCTTAATTCTCTTTATTCATGAGTTCACCTTCCTGGACCTCGGAGGACGGTTCTGAGGACCGTCCTCCCTCTGTGAGGCTTCAGACTCCTCCTTCTCCTTCTCCTCCAATCGAGTGGTCCTCTGATTCAGAGGACCACGTCCCTTTGGCCCGGCGACGGGCCGCCGGTGGAGCCCCGTTGAGGGGCCGCCGGCCGGGGTCGGGACCTCCTCGAGGGCAGAGGAATCCCCAGGGGGGGTGGCCTCCTCGATGACGCGGTCGGATCTGGAAAGGATCCGGGCCCGTTATCGGATTCCTCGGGAGATCGACTTATTCTGCCGACCCCCGACGACCGGGTTATCTCCTCCCGACCCGGTCGTGTAGCCTTCTACGAGGTCTGCCTACAGGTAGGCCTCCGTCCCCTTTCCATCCTTTTTTCATCACTCTCCTTGACTTCTACTCTTTGACCCCTTCCCAGCTAGTCCCGAACTCTTGTCGGGTAATTAGCGCTTTTGTCATCCTTTGCCATCGCCTAGGTATCACTCCTAGGGTCAGTTTATTCCGCAATTTCTACTCCCTTCGGGCCCAAAAGGGATGGTGGCTGTTTCAGCCCCGACCCAATAGGGTCCTGAAGCTTCTTTTGCCTTCGTCAATCAAGGGGTGGAAACCCCGTTTCTTTTTTGCCAACATTGACCAAGTCCGCCCCGGTGGGGGGACCCCGACCTCCGAGGGAACGCCGCGGCTGTTCAGCCTGGAGACCGGGAGGCAATGGGGTATGCTGACTGCCGAAATCCCCCGGTACACCCTACTGTTAGCGGAGGACAACTTTGAGTTGGCGGTCTCGTCTCCCAACGGGGTAAGTCTTTTTCCACTTAGCTAGAAATTCTGCTCTTCTTTCTTCTTCCTTCTTTTTTTTTTTTTTTTTTTTTTTTTTTTTTCTGTTCTGAAAACTTAACTTGTTATGCAGCAATGAAAATTCCGACCGCGAAAGTTGATAAAGGCCGCCAAGAAAAGGGCCCGAGAAGGGCCGCCCAGGGACCAGCGGGCCCCGGCCCCGAAACGCCGGTGGTCCGGGCCTCCCTCCGCACCAGTCTCCCCCCCGGGGCTCCGCCACACGTCCCAGCATCCGGAGGTCGACCTTACGGCCGACACTCCACCGAAGGGGAAGCTGCAGCGGAGCCACCGCCGAGGAACCAGAACGGGGGCCCGCGCCAACCAAAGGGCTCCCGGTCCCCGAGGGAGCGACCCCATCAGACGCTGCCAGGGACTGGGGCGAGGGACCATCCGGCCCGCCAGCCCACCCCCCGAGGGGTCGGTTAGGGGCGACCCGCACACAGAGCCGGGGGGACCGAGGCGGAGGGAGGCGGGGGCGTACCCAGGCCGCCCCGAGACTCCCTGGACGACGGCCATTGGGCCGAGCGGGTCCTGGGTCCAGTCTTTGATCTAGGATCATTGAGGATCTCAGTCATCAGGGGGCGGGTGCATTCTTCCGGGACTCTTACGCCGCTGTGGTCAGGGTAAGCAATCTTTTCTTTTTCCCCCTTTATTGTTCATATATATATTTTGCTGACCTGGGCTTATGCGTGCAGATCGCGCACTCCCTGAGGGCTGCCAGGGAGGTAATCCAAGGGGGAAAGAACGTTCTGCGGGAGGCNGGGCTTTATGCCTGTGGCAGGGCTTTGAGTGCCGACGGGGCGCCGGGCTTTTGTTGTTGAGAGCCGGTGGTACACTGCTCTGCCAGTGGTACACTGGGCTTTGTGCCTGGCTAGTGCAGGGCTTTGAGTGCCGACGGGGCCGGGCTTTGTTGTTGAGAGCCAGTGGCACACTGCTCTGCCAGTGGTACACTGGGCTTTATGCCTGGCTAGTGCAGGGCTTTGAGTGCCGACGGGGCGCCGGGCTTTTGTTGTTGAGAGCCAGTGGCACACTGCTCTGCCAGTGGTACACTGGGCTTTATGCCTGGCTAGTGCAGGGCTTTGAGTGCCGACGGGTGCCGGGCTTTTGTTGTTGAGAGCCAGTGGTACACTGCTCTGCCAGTGGTACACTGGGCTTTATGCCTGGCTAGTGCAGGGCTTTGAGTGCCGACGGGTGCCGGGCTTTTTGTGTTGAGAGCCAGTGGTACACTGCTCTGCCAGTGGTACACTGGGCTTTGTGCCTGGCTAGTGCAGGGCTTTGAGTGCCGACGGGTGCCGGGCTTTTGTTGTTGAGAGCCAGTGGCACACTGCTCTGCCAGTGGTACACTGGGCTTTGTGCCTGGCTAGTGCAGGGCTTTGAGTGCCGACGAGGTGCCGGGCTTTTGTTGTTGAGAGCCAGTGGCACACTGCTCTGCCAGTGGTACACTGGGCTTTATGCCTGGCTAGTGCAGGGCTTTGAGTGCCGACGGGTGCCGGGCTTTTGTTGTTGAGAGCCAGTGGCACACTGCTCTGCCAGTGGTACACTGGGCTTTGTGCCTGGCTAGTGCAGGGCTTTGAGTGCCGACGGGTGCCGGGCTTTTGTTGTTGAGAGCCAGTGGCACACTGCTCTGCCAGTGGTACACTGGGCTTTGTGCCTGGCTAGTGCAGGGCTTTGAGTGCCGACGGGTGGGCTTTTGTTGTTGAGAGCCAGTGGCACACTGCTCTGCCAGTGGTACACTGGGCTTTATGCCTGGCTAGTGCAGGGCTTTGAAGATTCAGATAACTAGAATTGAATCTCGTTAGCATTGAATAAGGGGTGAAACCCAAGCAAACACGGATGATGCTTAACATGAAAGGAGGATACATTACTGATAATACCGGCGGAGGTTATCCGCATTCCACGTCCTAGGGAGTGGTGTCCCGTCAAGTTCTTCAACTTTATAAGCCCCGTGGTGGAGCGTCTCGGTGATCCGGTAAGGCCCCTCCCAGTTAGGGGCCAGCTTGCCTCCCTCAGTTGGCTTTGAGATCTCCGCCCGTCGAGGACTAGATCTCCTGGTAGGAACGTCCGGGGGCGCACGCGTGCGTTGTAGTATTTCGCAGCCCGTTGCCGGTAGGCTGCCATTCGAAGCCGCGCTCTGTCCCGCACTTCCTCCACCAGGTCGAGGTTGGCTCGCAGTTGGTCAGGGTTACCTTCTTCACTATAAGCCTCCACCCGGGGGCTGGGTGCCCCGATCTCCACAGGGATGACAGCCTCAGAGCCAAAGACTAGGCTGAACGGCGTTTCGCCAGTGGGGGCTCGAGGCGTTGTATGATAGGCCCATAGTACGTTGGGGAGCTCCTCTGCCCATCGTCCCTTGCAGCCATCCAGTCGAGACTTCAGTCCCTGGAGGATGATTCGGTTGATCACTTCAGCTGCCCCGTTGGTTTGAGGATGCCCGACGGAAGTAAACCTCTGAAAAATACCCAGCTCGGAGCAGAACTCCCGGAAAGGCGCATTGTCAAACTGCCGGCCATTATCAGTGACTAGTGTGCGCGGCAGCCCAAACCGACATATGATTGACTTCCAGAAGAAAGATCTCACTTTGCTCTCGGTAATCTTGGCCAGAGCCTCAGCTTCAACCCACTTGGTGAAGTGATCCACCGCCACCAAGAGGAACTTCCGCTGCCCGGAGGCCGGGGGAAATGGACCTAAGATATCCATGCCCCACTGGGCAAAGGCCAAGGTGCCACCAGGGGGTCAGGTGAGATGTCGGCTGTCGCTGGATATTGGCATGACGTTGGCAGCTATCACACTTCTTGACAAGCTCGGCCGCATCCTCCTTCATTGTCAACCAAAAGTACCCTTGGCGTAGGGCCTTGTAGCTAGGGCTCTGCCCCCCAGGTGACTCCCGCATACACCTTCGTGGATCTCCCTGAGGATATAATCTGATTCAGCTGGCCCCACACACCTGAGGACCGGTATGAGAAGGATCTCCGATAAAGCTTCCCGTCCATCATCAAGAATCTCGGGGCCCTTCGTTTGAGCAGCTTGGCCTCAGCGGGGTCCTCCGGGAGAGTGCCGTCAGTCAAGTACCGAACGTAGGCGTCCATCCAGGAGGGCTCCTGCTGCACCGGCAGCACTTCATCCGTGGCCTCAATGCTTGGGACTTGTAGGTGCTCCACGTATGTTCTTCCCAACGTCCCGTCGACCGAAGTGGCCAAAAGACAGCGCGTCAGCCCTGGCATTCTCCGCCCTGGGGATATAGCTGACACGGAAATAAGAAAAATGAGACGCCTGGGACTGCACCTTGCTCAAGTAGCGGGACATGGTGGGGTCCCTAGCCTCGTACTCCCCAGCGACTTGTCCAGAAATGAGTTGAGAGTCCGTGAAGGCCCTTAAGCGCCCCGCGCCCAGCTCCTCGGCTAGTCTCATCCCCGCCAGCAGGGCTTCGTACTCCGCCTGATTATTGGTCGCCAGGAACTGGAATCTGAGAGCATACTCCACCACGTCTCCCTCTGGGCTCGCGAGAATGAGTCCGGCTCCGCTCCCTTGAGAGTTCGCCGCTCCATCTACATGCAGGATCCAATCCTCCGTCTCTCCAGGTGAAGGAGAGTCCCTTGGCTTCTCCGGTCGCTCCTCCTCCACGTCCTTCTCTGTCCAGGAGCACTCAACTAAGAAATCCGCCAACACTTGGGACTTCATGGCTGGTCTTGGCCGGATGGACAGGTCGAACTCGCTTAGCTTGATGGCCCATTTAGCCAGCCGGCCGGAGGTGTCGGGGCGAGACAGAATAGCTCGCAGGGGCTGGTCCGTGAGCACCACGATGGGATGGGCTTGAAAGTAAGGCCGAAGGCGCTGAGTAGAAACCACCAAGGCGAAGATAATCTTCTCGGTTTTTGAATACCTGGTCTCAGCGTCATGGAGCACCTTGCTGGTATAATAGATGGCTTCTGGGCTCCGCCGGTATCCATGCGCACAAGCACGGAGCTAACAGCCTCGGGGGAGGCGGCCAGATATAAAAAGAGCTCCTCTCCATTTTCAGGCTTGGACAGTAGCGGAGGAGTGGAGAGAAACTGCTTCAATTCTTCGAAGGAGCCCTGACACTCTTCCGTCCACTCGAAGCCGTTGATCTTGCGCAGCGCCTTGAAAAAAGGTAGGCACCTCTCCGCCGACCTTGACATGAAACGACTCAAGGCCGCCACCCTCCCCGTCAGGCGCTGCACCTCCTTCTTGCTGACCGGAGGCCGCATCTCCAGGATGGCTCTGATCTTGTCGGGGTTGGCCTCGATCCCGCGCTGGGTCACCATGAACCCAGGAACTTGCCAGCCGCTACTCCGAAGGCGCATTTGTGAGGGTTGAGTTTCATCCGGTACCGACGCAGGTTGTTGAAAGTCTCCTCGAGTCTGCTACATGGTCTTCTGCATGGGTACTCTTGGTCAGCATGTCATCCACATATACCTCCATGTTGCGTCCCAGTTGATCCTCAAAAACCTTGTTCATTAGTCTTTGGTAAGTAGCCCCGGCATTTTTCAGTCCAAAGGGCATCACCCTGTAACAGTAGATCCCCTCTCTGTGACAAAGGAGGTTGCTTCTTCATCTGCTGAGCTCATCTTGATTTGATTATACCCCGAAAACGCATCCATGAAACTGAGCGTCCCATGCCCGGAGGTGGCGTCTACCAGCTGGTCGATCCGGGGAGCGGGAAGCTGTCCTTCGGACATGCCTTATTGAGGTCGGTGAAGTCCACGCACATCCTCCAGCTTCCACTGGCCTTACGAACCATCACGACGTTCGCCAACCAGTTAGGGTAGCGCACCTCGCGGACGTGGCCAGCCGCCAACAACTTCCGCACCTCCTCGTCAACAGCCTTCTGTCGGTCCGGGGCAAAACTCCTTTTCTTCTGCCTGACGGGCCGACACTCTGGTCGAATGTTGAGCTGATGTGTAATCACCTCCTCCGGGATCCCGGGCATGTCGGACGCTGACCAAGCGAAGACGTCGGCGTTGGCCCGCAGAAAGGCTAGGAGCCGGTCACGAGCTTCGTCCGGAAGTGAGGCTCCAACGCGATCGTCTGCATGGGGTCCTCCCCGAGGGGGAAAGTGAGCAGCCGCTCGGCCGGTTCCCCCCTCCTCTCCAGGTCTCGCGGGTCAAGGGCCTCGGGTGCGGTGCAGATGGCGGTGCAGGGGCTGCTTCCTGGGGACTAGGGGCCAAGTGATAGCAAAGCGCGGTAGGCCCTGCTCCCCTCGCATCTCGCCGACCCCTCTGGCGGTTGGGAACCTCACAAGGAGCCGCTTGGTGGATATGACGGCATCCAAGAGGTTGAGCCCGGGCCTCCCAAGAATTGCGTTGTACGCCAGGGGCACACGGACTACCAAGAATTTTATAAGGACGGTGCTCTGGCACGGAGCCGTTCCAGCTGTCACGGGAAGAGTAATTTCCCCTTCGACCCTCACAGAATCTCCTGTGAATCCCATCAAAGGCGTGACGACAGGTCGAAGTAGATCATGCGACAGATTCATGCGAACAAAGGCGTCGTAGTTCAAAACATCTACGGAGCTTCCACTGTCGACTAAGATTCGTTTTACAGGATGTTTAGCAATCGTCATGGATACGACGACGCTATCATCATCTTATTTACAACCCCCTCCAAATCCTTTTCGAAAAAAGGAATTACAGCTTCCACTCCTCCCTCTCCCCTTGGTCTCTTTGCGGGCCTCCTGCCCCCCAGGAAATCATCGCCACTGTCTTCTCCGTCGGGGTGTTATCAATTGCCGGCGGTGCAGGCGCTGATGGGCCAGGGGCTCCCGGTTGTTCCTTTGGACAAACTTCCTCAGATGGCCCTGCTGAATGAGGTCTTCAATGGCCTTCTTCAGCTGCCGGCAGTCGTCGGTGTTGTGGCCATGGTCCCGGTGGTAGCGGCAGTAGAGATTTTTGTTCCGGGGAATCTTCGGGTTGATGGGAGGAGGGCGTTGCAGATAGGCTCCCCTTCGATCTCGAGCAGGATCTGGGATATGGGGCAAGCAGCGGAGTATAAGGCCCATCTCTCGGTGCAGGAGGTCGAGGACGGTGTCTGGTCGGCGAGGAGGCTCGGGCCTCCTGGGGCGGGCTCGGCAGGTTCTGGCTGGGTTGGCTTCCTGGGTATGCTCCCGCCAGCCTCACGCCGGGAAAAGTCAGCTTCGTCTGCCCGGATGTACTTCTGGGCGCGATCAAAAGTTCGGAGTAGGAGCCCGGCGGCTTTTTGTCAAGGGAGTATGCGAAGCGAGAAGGGCGGAGCCCCCGCTTCAGAGCCAAGGTTGCCACCGAGTCCTCCAGGTTATAGACCTCCAAGGCGGCCTCCTTGAACCGGGCAACATAGTCCCGCAGAGGTTCGCCATTCTTCTGCTGCACGGCAAACAGGCTGTCCGCCACCCTTGGGATCTTCCGGCAAGCGTCAAAGTGGGCCAAAAAGCCCTCTCCAACTGGCGGAAAGAGTCGATGCTTCGTGGCGGCAGGCGAGAATACCAGCCCGGCAGCTTTTTTCAGGGTAGCCGGGAAAGCAACACACATAAGTGAGTCAGTGGCCCCCTGAACTTGCATGAGTACCTTGTAGCTCTCCAAATGGTCCAGGGGTCCGTAGTCCCGTCGTATGGGTCCAGTTGAGGAAGGCGGAACCTGGTAGAGATAGGCTCTTCCATGATGCGGCGGGACAGGGGAGGTCGACTGTCGTAGTCAGCCTCTGGCAGGTGGGTGATTCGACGGCTGAGCTCTTCCAGCTTCTGGTTGCACTCCTCGAGTCGACGCTCAGCTCGACGAGGCATCCGGCCATCAAAGGAGCCCTCCCCCGAAGATTCAGAAGAAGAACGGGGGCGGCGATGCCGGCGCGGGCGCTCCGCCTCCTTTCCGTGCCGCCGCTTAGGGGAGACGCTGGCGTGACGAGAAGGAGACCGGGGCCTTTTGGATGCTTCATGGTGATGCGGCTTGGCCGGGGATCGGTGGTGATGATCTGCAGGAACTGGCGATCTCCGGCGGGAGGAATGCTGGCTAGGCTGCATCACCCCAGGGACAGACGGGTTGGCTCCGGTTGTCGCAAGGCTGCTTGCTGGTGCTGCAGGCCTTGAACCATCGCCGCCAACGACTGGACTTGCGTGGCCAGGGCAGCGAATCGATCTTCCTGAAGTTGCTGCGGAGCAGAAGCAGGGACGTCATTCTGCGGAGCGGAAGGCCCTGCCCCCGGGGATCCGGAGGCTCCGGGAAACAGGATGCGAGAGCCGGGGGGGCCTCCGCGGGTGGACCAGCCCCGCAGCGCTGCCCCCCAGCGCGACCGGCTGAAACTCCTTTCGTTCGAGTCGTCACCATGGCTTCGAAGTCCTGAAGACAGGAGAAAGAAGAAAGCTACTGGTTCGACGTCTTTCTTGCGCTCCCCCTTCCTGGCGCGCCAATCTGATGACGCCAAGAAACCTTCCTCGAACGTCGGGGATGACGGACGTCTCCCTCCTCGAAGTCCTGCAAGAAAAGTCCCCGGGGACCGGTGGCGCCGGTGGGGACCCTCCGACGATCAAGTCAGTTGCTTGGGCTCAGACAAAGAACCGCTCCAGCGAAAGGAGCTGAGGCGGTTAGGGTTTTTGCTGGGAGGAAGAAAGCTCAGAAAAAACCAGAGTTCAGATCCCACTTACAGCGTGAGTATGTGTCTTTTATACTGTCTGAATACCATGACTCGCGGCCTTGGAAGATCTCTGTCGTACCGTTGCTGGTTGATATGACTGGGCTCCATTGCTAGAGGTAGCGAGTCGTACGCCGTAGCGAGGCATGGCGATGCACAGGGACATGCAACGCGCCAAACACCGTTATGAGGCATGGCCCTCCGTAACGGGGCACAATCACGGAGTACCGAATGGTACGCTGCGGCAAGGCATGGTCATGCACAGGGGCATGCAACGCGCCAAACCTCGTTATGAGGCATGGCCCTCCGTAACGGGGCACAATCACGGAAGTACCGAATGGTACGCTGCGGCAAGGCATGGTCATGCGCCGAAATCATGTGCAAGCACCGTGCAACCTGAAGGTTGCCGTCTTCCTTGGCAGCCGAGTCGCATGTTGATCGCTGATGACCCCACCCGAAGGGATATCGGAGATGGGGAATGATGGCACCCCGGGACCGGTGGGGCCCCGGGGTTAAGAAATGATGACCCCACCCCCGACCCCGAGGGGGTGCCGGGGTGGGGAATGACGATGCACCCCGGACCGGTGGGGGCCCCGGGGTTAAGAAATGATGACCCCACCCCCGACCCCGAGGGGGTGCCGGGGGTGGGGAATGACGATGCGCCCCGAGACCGGTGGGGGCCCCGGGGTTAAGAAATGATGACCCCACCCCCGACCCCGAGGGGGTGCCGGGGGTGGGGAATGACGATGCACCCCGAGACCGGTGGGGGCCCCGGGGTTAAGAAATGATGACCCCACCCCCGACCCCGAGGGGTGCCGGGGGTGGGGAATGACGATGCACCCCGGAACCGGTGGGGGCCCCGGGGTTAAGAAATGATGACCCCACCCCCGACCCCGAGGGGGTGCCGGGTGGGGAATGACGATGCCCCGGGACCGGTGGGGGCCCCGGGGTTAAGAAATGATGACCCCACCCCCGACCCCGAGGGGTGCCGGGGGTGGGGGAATGACGATGCACCCCGAGACCGGTGG
The DNA here is from genome assembly GCA_900491605.1 of Calamus simplicifolius. Lineage (NCBI taxonomy): Eukaryota > Viridiplantae > Streptophyta > Magnoliopsida > Arecales > Arecaceae > Calamus > Calamus simplicifolius. The sequence continues at coordinate 1,386,650 of UESW01003976.1, read as the reverse complement.
GGGCCCCGGGGTTAGAAATGATGACCCCCCCCCGACCCCGAGGGGGTGCCGGGGGGGGGAATGACGATGCACCCCGGAACCGGTGGGGGCCCCGGGGTTAGAAATGATGACCCCACCCCCGACCCCGAGGGGGTGCCAAGGGTGAGGGAATGACGATGCGCCCCGGGACCGGTGGGGGTCCCGGGGTTATGAAATGATGACCCCACCCCCCGACCCCGAGGGAGTGTCGGGGGTGGGGAAATGACAGTGGACCCCGTTACCTTCTGACGACGTTGGGATCAGTCATATCAGTGCTCTTGATAACGACGCTGGGATCAGTCATATCAAATATATTGATCCCATATTTCTGCATATATGATAGGGATCAATATATTTAATTTCAGTCTATCAAGTTGCTCTTCAATTTTGGAAGCTTGTCCTACGGAAAAGTACTCATCCATGTAGAGGACGCAGTTGTGAGGGTTAAGGCCCAGGAGAGGGTGGTCCTGAGACAATAAAATAGTTTGGCTCGGGTCATGGTGGCGAAGATGAGTGCTTTAGCCAGGTGGCGCCGGACTTGGGGTGACTCGCCAAGAAGATGTCGGTGGGGCGAGCTTTGAAGCATTGTCGCAGGGCGATTTAGCCGGGGAGCTACAGATTTCTGGGAGCCAAAAGCCTTGATAATTTCGGAGACCCCACCAGCATTCCTCTTGTGGGAGGTTAGAGTAGTCTTGGAGTGGATGTTCTTCGTTGTCTTCTTGAAAAGCTGATGGAAGAGAAGTATTTGGAAGAGATGAATGCATGGTACGTAGCCGAAATGGGAAGGAAACGATGCTCTAATTTTCCCTTTCTCACAGTTTGAGGTCAAGTAGATCTAGCTATACGGTTGTTATTCTTATAGAACCTCCTCGAACAGCCGAATTCGCTTGGATCCGATTTACACTATTATTTTTCTATGACCGGTTGGTCAGCCCCTTGCAAGATACAGTACTATTATTTATATAGATTATTGTTGATGCGACTGGTATGCAACCTCAAGTCTTAAAATAATAATGTTGCCACAAATTTTATTTGATATTTTTACTACTTATATATGATTAAAAATATTATTTTTCAAAAGTTGCTCACGTACTTTTTTTAATTTGTTTAAAATAATAATTAAAAAAAAAGTAAAGAGAGAAAATCCATCCTTCCAGAACTTGAAACCATCCATTACCCTTATTGAAATAATTAACATAAAATAATAAGATATAGAGCACATGTTTTAGTGTCTAATACTATGTATGTATAATTTGAATTAAGTTATATAGTTAATGTCGGTTTTCAAAATGAAGAAAAGAGAAACCGAGCAAGAGATATGATGTCGCGTACAGTAGATATAATATCTTTAAGAAACATTAAAATACGGGAAAAGCCATCACATGTTTCACTGTGCAATACTATATGTATAATTTAAATTAATTTATAATTAATGTCGGTTTTCAAAATGATCAACCGAAGAAGATACGACGTCACGTTTGGTAGATATTAATTCTTTGACGTCTCCAGAACCAGTGAGCCACGTAACCGTGGCCTGTCGCAGCGCGTTATTGCAATCACTAAAATGTCTTTTGAGGTGGAAGTGTCTTGCCTCAACACTGGGACCGAAGGATATGAAGGACCAGACCATTAAGATACCAAGGATCCACAACCGCGAAGGTTCAACACAACCACCGGAATAAGAGGCATAAGCTGCTAAATTCTTGTAAACTATACTTTGATTCAACGTTAACTGGACCAAATTAGCACGTGAGACGTTACAATAGTGACCATATGTTGTTATTTGAACAGGACTACTGAAGGCTTAGAGGACCTCGAGACTGGACCAAAGCAATTAGAATGCAAAACCAAATTAAACCTTCTTCCTGGGTTCGCTCACGGAAGCCAAGAGATTTGCATTCAATTGACGTAAATGACATTTCCATACACTTTTGGTGACTACAAGGGAGTACATTCAAAAAGACAGCAGACCTAGCAATAACTACTTGCCCACCTAATGCACCCAGATAATATTTTGACCCTTATCCTGGCTTACCTTCATAGCAACACATGTCAGCCTCATGAAATCTATAATATTTTAGACTTTGCTTCTATCAAATGAAAAAAAAAAAAAAAACCCTATCCCGAAGTAAACACTTAAAAATATTCATTTCTTGAATGTAAAGTAAGAATGTTTTGAGCATGCAGAGTTCAACATGGGGACTGGGGATCCCAAAACATAAAGCTGTGTCCAAGTGGAACATACACTAGAAAAATTCCGAAACATTTTGGTCCAAATCATTAACACCAGGACGAACACAACCCAAAATATTCTGCAGCTCCAAATGCCTGCCCCAAGGGAGGAGATCTTTCAGGGTGAAATTTCTGTCTGCTTAAATTTACAAGGGCATAAAGAATAAAAATACAATTAAATTTTTTTTTTAACAAAGAAAATTGAGCAGGAGGTTGCGAAGGCCATGTCTCGTTCCATATCATCATGATGCGCATGGTGGTTGTCTACGACTTATGTTGATATCCATAGCATTATTCACCACCCCAGACCCTCTTACAAGGATCCGCCATTGCATTAACAAAAACAAACCGAGGGTTCTATGCTCCAACAACACCTGAGATCCAAGGAACGACTATAGGTGCATTGGGATGAGCATCTCTGTATGACTCAGAATACTTGTCCTTGAAGTTTAGTCGAGGCTTTTCAGCCTGCATCGGCAAAAAAAAAAAGTAATTTGCTGATCACAAGAAATCATGATATTTGTGCTCGTAGATCATATTCATATACCAATGTTAAAAACCCATGGTATGCCAGTGTAATTCCTCAATAATATGTTAGAACAAGGATGTTTAAGTTCATTTCCTAAATTACAAAGATCCCCCTAAATGGTTAAGAAAATGGCCCACCAGTATTCTTTTAGGTAGTGTTTGAAATAGAGAATAAGAGGGGATATCCAGGGAATATCCCCTCTTATTCCCAAAAGCCATAACTAGAAGGGATAGCTGGGAATAAAGTTAACCAAAGGGATAATCCATGGTTAACCATGGGTTATCCCCTCAATTTATTCCCTAGAAAATGCAGGAATAGCTGGTTATCCCTCCAAATAAGAGTAAAAAAATGTTATCCTATGAATTTATCTTTTTGCATTTGATATGATGAATGTGATAGTCAAGGGATATCCCTAGGGATAGCCAGGGAATAAACTCTATCCCGTACACTTATCTATGGATAATATTTTTTCTATCAAACACTACTTTAGAGTAAACCTAACCACATGTGCTTTTTGGCTAAAAAAATAATATCATCTAAGTGACTTAAAAATAAGGATAAGCAAGCTTTTATGTGTAAATTTGAAAATTGATGGATGTGATTTGCATAAAAAATCGATATTAAATTTAGAAAATATAGATGCTTAGATCAAAAGAAATCATATCATGCTACCAAAATTGTTTTTTATACTCATTTGACTCATAATGGTGTAGATCATGATCAATGGAATGGATCTACAATTTGGACGACCAAACACCAGGTTTTAAATCATTCGTTTTCTTTTACGAAATATCTAACTCATATATAGACGTACAATACATATAAATACATATGTATATATGTATGTATGTATGCATGCAACATATATGCATTATCTATTTATATGCATATCCTTTTCGATACATGTCTTTTTTATATATGCCCATATTATTTGCATATTCACTTGCTGAAATAAATCTTATTGACCTGAAATTCATAATTTACATTTCATGATTAAGATTTCAATTAGTGGATGATTCGAAAACAAGCTCAAATTTATTTAGGCCGAATTTTTTTTCCAAGCCAATCAAATAGGCACATGTTTAGAATGGATCAATATACGGCTCGATTAGGCTTGATGCTATAATAAACAAGCTGCACTAAATCTCAAGTTTCAAGCTTGAAATTAATGTCAAGATTGTCTTGATCAGCCTTGATCAAGCTGGGTTTGACTCCAACCAAACTGGATAAACAATGGGCTGGAACCTGTCTAAAATGATGACCCAAAAGAAAACCCAATCAACTCTGGATCATGGTTATGTTGGCCTGAACCCGGTCCGCTTGCAGGCTTAGACGGCTAGAACTAAGAAACAAGGTAGCATTACAAAAAGGCACTTAATGACTAGAATAAAGAGAAAGAATAAAAGAATAAAATAAGAATTGTTTGCTCAAGTTTTAGTTTAGGCATTCACTATCATTTTAGAGTCATTTTTCCATTTCTTTAAGTATGTAGGCCATACTATGTGAATTTTTCAATAGTTTGTCTTTCTTTTCCTTGAGTTGGAAGAGGGAGATGATAACCTTAACTCTTGGTTGGGCAAGGCTTCTTAAATAGGCCCTCATTTCCATTCTTTCTGAAAAGGCTAGTACAAAAATTAAAATGAACAAAGTTTAATTAGTACATAAAATATATGATCACAATACAAAATGCTGCTATACTTTATGATTTTTAATGATATGAAATATTAGCTTCACCTGAAACTGTCAAACCAACAAATGAAGGACCAACAAATCAAATAATACTCCAAATATTGTGTAATAATATTTCTAATATTCTTTTATTCCTCCTCTATGAATTTTTCTGAATTTCATGAGCAAAGCATGAGCTAACTTTCCATAGGCCCAAATATGAAACTCCACCAGCTTGACCAACGCTAAACAAAACTTTGCTTCAAAACATGATAGCATTGCTTAAGAAAAGTCTTTCATTGTCAGCAGATTTCTCAATTTACCTTTCAAATATGAAAAATCAAGGTAACAGTCAACAAACTGGGCATTTTAACTACAAATGAAGATGAAGTTTCCCTTAATATCCATCTTCCTTATATCTATTCCTTATTCATGTATCTTTCCATAGTATGCCGCACCAGTACCGCTTATACAAAACGTACCTACTATACTAGCACCAAATTAGTGTATCAAGTCTCAGTATGCTAAATCTACTTGCATTCCAAGTATACCAATACTATGCCCGATAGAGGGTCTGATACATACTACTTATCTTTGATAAATATTCATTACTTCATGGCTTGTCCTTCATTATTGCAGAACATACATTTAATCCTCTGTTGTGTTAAAATAAAACCCAAATATCTAAACAAATGATAACTCTTTTATGTACCGTGGCTTTTACTAATTTCATTTATACAGCACAAAATAACATAACAACCATTTCAAAAAAGCATTCTGACCAAATTATATGGTTCTTGGTGTAGAAATCAACATGTATACTTCATTAAACAGAATATTACCTGTTTCAGCCAGCATTCCTGATGCTTGTGCTCATAAATATCTGGTGAATAGCACCCAAACTCTGATGGGCAATAAACCCATATATTGCACTTCATTTGCCCTGGTTTTGCATGTTTTGCCTGATCGAAGCAAGCCTGACAACAGTCAGCAGCACTTTCTTTGTGATGGGTTAAGCCCCATCTAACAGCAGCACCATCATAATCAGTATGAAGTTCAGCATGGCATTCAGGAGGTATCGGTCGACCTGGAATTATCTCCTCTTCTGAAGGAATGGTGTAATAGAAAAATTAATAAACATGACTGACATCTAGCATTTGGAAATTGTACCTGAGAACTATAAATCATATACCCAAGTAGAAGCAGCTAAAGGAGATAATGTCCAAAACCATCGAAATGACAAAAGGAAAAGCTTGATTCAAGAACATGGTTATAAAAGGATTTACCAAGATCCTGTTCATTCTCAGGTTTGTCATTGTGCTCTGTGTTAATAATGTCAAGTGGCATCCATAGACCAATGTCAACTAATAACAAAGGCCAATTATACTCTAAGGCCCTTCGCAGCATCTCTGCAATCAAACATGTTCACTATTTGTTAGAAGTCAAGGTTAGGAAAAAGAAAGAAAAGAAACAAAATAAAACGTAGAGCCAGGTTGGAACCAATATGAAAAGAAACGGTTTCATTCACTTTGAGAATATCAGCAACATAGCTAAAAATGTTCATAAAGCTAAGTGGATCGTTGCTTACTTGCTTCATGCAACAAAATGCTTGAATTTGACCTGGATTTTGCATGTGTTGCTTGTTTAACCTGCTCTAGTTTCTCAACATGCCATAATTCTACAGCTTCTGCTCACAGACAATCTTCATATTAACTTGCAGGTATGAGTTGAAGAAAACCAAAGAACAAAACGAGAAAATCTATTGAAACCAAGTAGCAGATTTTTTGAATTTAGTATTTAAATGATGCATTCAAGTTTAACATTTTCTGCAATGTAAATCCATCCTTTAGCAAACAAGTTGCTTATTTCCAAGGGGAAGCACATACTTGAATTTTTGTTGGCACTAAAGTATCCTCTATGTTCAAGCAGTTCAAGAGAAACATTATACTTTTAAATTAAAATTAGTTTCCCTCCATATATAATTTCATATTCCATTTTTATGCTTGCTTTTATTACAAAATGGAAATATTAAATTGAAGGTTCTCTCAGATATTATAAAATTAGAGGTAACATAAGAAACAATGCTTGGCCAAAGAGAATTCAAAATTTAAACCTCAAATTGTTGGGATGAGGCTTCATGGGTATGATTTATTTCTCACAAATTGGTCTCATATGTTTGCAAGAAAGAAAAAGCAATGACCTTCACTTGGACGCCCACTTTAAAATTACTGTGTAAAATGTTGTATAATACAAAGTAATGTTTAAAACAGAATGCTCAAACATGAAACCTGGGCCCTGATAAATTCTACCGGTATTCCACCGGCTCCTATACGAAACAATTAAGGAAGGTAAGCTTTCGAAAAAAATCTCCAAAAACAGGAAATATGACTTAATTAGAAAATGCTATAATCCACCGAAATCAATGGAGAAGGGAAATTAATGAGCTCAGACATACAAGCCCTTTCTTCGTAGTGCATCATAATATTGTAAATTTTAACTTCTAGAACAAGAAATGTGCTGGTTGGGTTTCAATCTATTTCTATATCAGACAAAAAAGAACCAAGGCAAGAGAGAAAAGAAGAAGAAATGTGTTTGCTTGAACTCTCTCTCTCTCTCTCTTGCACATACACACACACACACACACACACACACAGAGAGAGAGAGAGAGAGCTAGCTAATGTAGCTGTGTCAGCCACCAATCTTGGAAGATGGCTTACCTCCACATATATGTGGAGAAGACGCAATCAAAAACCATCATCTGATTACCTGGCTGGATCAGCTTCTGTTCCTTGCTGCCACTGCTCATATCAGATGCATGATGATCCATGTGCTTAGGTCAATTCACTACTTTGGCTGCTCTAGACCTAATTCTTCCTCAGTGGGGTAAAAGTGGGACCAGACAACTATTAGATATTCTCTGAGTTTTATTGAACTTCCATTAATTTAGAAGTGTATTTAACATATTTATTTTTCTTATAGCTGGCATTTCCCAAAGCAGACCACAAATAGTTGGGGAAAGGCTGGATGGTTATGTATGCTGAAATTTCTCGAATTCCTTTCAAATTTTTTTTTAGGTCACAAATGTATACTCCCCACAAATTGATCATGGATCGTGAGTTTGTTAATATACTCTAGATCATAACTGATGGTTCACTATTAAAGATTTTGGAATGTCAGTAGAGACCGTAATTTTATTTTATCACTTGTGCCTCGGGCATTCCTCCATAAACCGACTAAACTAAAAAAATCCTTATACTGCTTTTTGATTTTTTTTCTTATGCTAATGATGTAACACCCCAAGCCCACCTGCTAGCCCAATTAACCTCATTAGCGGGCCGAAACCACTAGCCCAAAAACTCAAGTGAAAGTTAATGGGTAGCAAGTTGATTTGAGTTATAAGCGCATAACACATTCCTCCCCCATCCAATATGGGACTAAACGTGGGGTATCACAATCTCCCCATCTTATAATACGACGTCCTTATAGCACGACACAAGCTAGCCATAATCTATCCCGAGTCGAGTCATTGGTGCCGCAAAGATAGCTCCATGCCATGGCGAGACTCCACCATCGTCTCCCATGGGTAGCCTTTTCCTCAAGCTCGGCCACCAATTTCTGCACACTCGGGTCGGCTCTGATACCAATTGTAACGCCCCAAGCTCACCAACTAGCCCAATCAACCTTGTTAGCGGGACAAAACCATTGGCCTAAAAATTCGAGTGGAAGTTAATAGATAGCAAGTAGACTTGAGTTATAAGCACATAACACATTCCTCTTCCATCCAATATGAGACTAAATGTGGGGTATCACAAATGAAATCTTAGAGTTAAATGTATTGTCACTTTTGCAACCCAGATTCCTCCATAAACTAACTAGAGTAAAAAAAAAATCTTCATACTACTTTTTGAAATTTTTTAGGGTAATGGAATCTTTAAATATTTTCAATATTTGTTTGTATGCGTGTGATGGTTTCTAGGCCATTTTAGCAATGTAGATCATGAAGGTTTGGATCTTCAATTTGATTGGCCTATATTTGATTTTGAGACATTATACCAAAGATTTGATGCAAAGTGTGTAGGCCAATTCTATATACATATGTGTTTGTATGCATCTTTCTTTGTGTGCACTTTTGTATATGTTTGTGTATGTATGTGTCTATGTACATATGTATTATGTATAATGGCAAAAGTTTTCTGTGACCAAACTGCCAAATATGTTACAAGAAACCCTTTTTACCCAAATTCAAACCCCTATTTCCACATGAGTGGCATTCTATGCTGGGAACCCTATCAACATTGATACATTATTGGCTTTGGTGTCCTGTTAGATCATGAAGGTGATAAAATGAATAATAAGCAAATGAAAGGAGCATTATTTGTTATCTAAATACAAAGGTACTATCGAGAAACTCCAAAAAAGCAACTTTTCACTTTCCAAATTTCCTTGTTTAAAGCTAAATTATTTTACACCTTTCAAGAAATAGTTGGACAATATTCCATTAACTGATGTTAGTCCTGAAAATGGAGATTCCAAAATCATTGTTCATGTTAATTGAGAGTGTTTCCTCTATAACCACTCATAGTCTTAACTGATTTAGAAGATGACCATAGAGAAAGGTTCAAAAGAGCGATATCAAGACCCATACTGCATACTGATACTGTCTTGGAATCAAATTGATACAATTCAGTACAGAGCATGCCGTACCAAACCGGCGATATATCAATCAGGTAAACCAGAAGGCTTCAACCCATGAACTACCTTGTACCAAGCCAAACTGAATGGTATGGGGTGGTTTAGAATAGTTCAAGGTCGAAATGGGGCGGTTTAGGGCAGTTCGGACTCTATACCAAACCGAACCACCAAACATGCCGGTTTGAAAATGGTTCAGTATGGTTCAGCTTAAACTACCCAATTCAATATAATATGATATGATATGCAACCCGTACTCGATACCAAATGATACAGGATGGTTCAGTTCGACTTGAACCAATTCGATTCATACTAAATCGAAACTCAATTTTGTATGACACGGTATGGTCATTATGGCAAATCTTGCTATAAAGTATAAACTAGGAATCAACAGAGGAAAAATTCTCATCCTCATGGACACCTGATTTTCACACTTCTAGATCTTGGAAAAATAGAATGCTTAGCATGTTCTCAGGAATTTTCTGATTTTTGTGAGTGACCAGACTTAAATAGACCACATGACATTAGCAATGAGACAGAGAAGACATGGCTGACATTTCCAGCAACATCAAGACAGCTATCAAATAGTTCTGCACCAGAAAAGTTGAACTTGATGGGCATTCCAGTGCTAAAAAGTCAGGATTCACAACCTCATGCAGGACTGAACCACAGCCTGCAAATTGCTATGATTGGAACCTCCCTAATGAGGCTGGTTGATAAAGATGTTTCACAACATATGAAATTTCGGCATTTATATGGCATGAAACTGGAGCAGGCCCAATTTGGTAGCTTTACTAGCCTAAATTTGAGACATCGGGCATAGGTAAAGCCCAAGGCTGTTAGCCAAAAGATACTAACAACTACTAGACAATTTTGTGGGTCAAAAATTTTAACTTTCCAAGAGGAGTCTTAACTACTAGGTGCTCGTTGTCAAAAGTTGGCATTTTTGTATGACGACTCAATGCCAACCCCATTGACAAACATTACCTGGTTAATAGCCAACTAACTGCTAGTTGCCAAAAGTTGGCACTTTTATATTACAAATTCAATGTCAACTCATTCACAACCATTAATTAGTTGATTTTATTACAAACCTCCTCTACAAAAGGATGTTACATATCCTTTGTGACAGCATGTTATGCTGTGTTCTAGAGATAGTTCCCAAATTTTGGTGTGATGCTTAGATTCTAGAGAAGAGATTCCTTCTTTACTAACATGTGATTCCTATTAGCCCTAGGTGTGACTTCTAAGGTTATTCACCTTCTAAGTTTCTTATTTTCTCATCCCCCCTCCGTCTCTCTATATGCAGCTTTTCCTTTGTTTCCCTCCACATTTCTAAAGCTTAGAAACATATTCTGTTTCGACTCTCAAAACAAAAGCCCTAATATGTATAGTTCGATATAACAGCTGATTGCTGAATCATTAGTACCCCAACATAGACTGTCCTCCCACATGCCAAGAGGAAATGGGAAAGAAGGATGAAATATACTAGCTCAGTAGGAAAGTTGTGGCTTATTATACTAATATCCCACTATCTAACAATGGTGATATGATCAATGAGATTTGGCGACATTATACTTAAGGGTGTCCTTACCAAGAATAGTACTAGAAAGTCAATTGGACCAAGAAGATCCACTGCTAATAACAATGATGATTAACTAAAAACCATCTCTGATAACTCTCTATCACATCCTAATTGCCAAGCCCAAAAGCATTACAAAGAATGTATCTTTTCTTTCGAAGGTGCAAACTAGACATCCCAATTGAATATGGATTTATCTCGATATGGACTCATGGTGATCTAGTTTTAATAAGTAGCTAGCCCACGCACCCATAAGTTCTAGCCTTTCATGTGCCCCATGTGGATAACCACATTTGTGACCATACAAACGATGCAAGTGATCACTTAAGGAAAGTCTAGCTCTAATACCAAACTTTTATGTAGATTAGGGATGAGGTTAGAGAATTTAAAATCAAGAAGCAAGAAATAGTGAAAGAATGAAAAATGTGGAGGATGATAAGGTTTACATTAGAGTCGGCATTAGTTTTCACCAACTTCAAAGTCCAGTGATTTTCTAGCTGAATTTCCATTGAAGTAGGCATTAGTTTACACTAGATTTCCACATTTCTATGGTTGAATAGTTTTGATATGATTCTTTTTATTATTAAGTCGAGTTACTATATTTCTCATATCACTTCGTATTAGGTTTAATGCTTGATTAATTTGTTTTTACACTTTATTTTGAGTCGCCCAACACATCCCTCCATCTTTTTAAAAAAATTGTTGTCCCAATAGGGCTGAGCTTGCTACCAACTAAACCAGCCTTGGTACTACCTTGTACCAAAATGAATTGACCAAGATCGCCAATTTGCCCCATTACTATGATTTAAAAAATAATAATAAAAAAGTCATCTCGATAAGGATGGACTCCATATTGATCACGTTTGTTGTCTAAAGCAGGACAACAATGCATCCTGATTTTTGTCTATTTCGGAGACTGATCACTTGTCCCGATGCCATTTTCATGTCAAAAGGTACAATACTAATGGTACTATCCTGTTTGATAGTATTTAAATCCTTGGTCCAGTGTCTTCAACAGAATCAGGTAGCTTTAGAAACTTGCAATTGGGTGTAAGTCGATTTACAGTATCAAATATTTTCCTGATGAGATGTTCAAGAGCATATCTGATATAACTTCTAATTGAAACCAGAATATTTAAATAATTAAACCCAGACCTGCAGATACTGCCATGGATCAATGACCATTTAACGACACTAGTTCTTATATCTTGCCATCTATGATGTTTCCTAGCCAATATATGCAAAGTTTTAAAGAACCCCACTGGAAACAATGATTTGAATTTTTCAATAGTTAAAGGGAGCTTGAGGTAATGCCCTAAGCAGAAAGTCATATATGCATTGCAGGTTTTTCAGTATGCCAATTCAACAGGCTCATCTAGCTGTCAGCCATCAACAACTAGTTATTGTGCATTTATTAGAGATAATCTTGTGACCTAAAACAGTAAAAAGAAAAAAAAAATGCCACAATATCAAGTGCAAATGCCAAATCAAAGAGCTATGCCATCTCTCACACAAATCGGTGAGCTCATGGTTTACAGTTTACCTCTCGTACAAATAAATGTCCCAGTATAATATAATACTCGAACCATATCCTACGTATCAGGTAGTACATATGAAACCAAAAAATAAAAATAAAAAATCCAACAATCAATTCATGAACAAAGCCTATTCAGGCGTATTACCAAGTTATTCAGTAGATAGCAGCAAATCAAGTAGTCATTTATGCATGTCAAGCCATGCAACTTTTCAGATTGACATGTTAATAAAGTTTCATCCATAGATCAGTCAAAATAAATCACAGCCAAGCTAATCTACTTTATCTGTCCCTGAACTTAAAAGGAGTAATAACATTAATGCTAAACTGATTATATATGTGCTTGGAACTTGGAAATAAGCTTTCAGCCATATTGGACTGGCGCTTATGTTGGAAATTGAAAAGACTCTTCGTATCCCAAGCTGTTGGAAATTGAAAAGACTGTTCGTATCCCAAGCTCATCTTGGACTTGGAATTTTTGGAAATTGTTATCTAGGGAATTATGTTTACTTATTGTTGCTGGTTTCCATATTAGCTTTAATTATTCTGTTTCTTTAAGGGTCTATAAATATATGTAATCCTTCAGTTTACAATGCAATAGAATAACTATTCCAAATTTCCTTCTTCCAACATCTGGTATCAGAGCCGGTTGGCTAAGTTGTTCTCGTATAAGATGGCTTCTGTGAGTAGTGCCGGGAATGTCCAACCTCAACTCCCAAGGTTTGATGGGAAGAATTTTGAGCATTGGAAGATCCAGATGGAGGTGTTGTTCGGTTTTCAGGAGCTAACCGAGATTATTAAAGAAGGATTCGTCGAGCCGGGAGCAGCGGCAGATTCGACAACGGAGGAGCAGAAGACAACAAAAGAAAATCGTAAGAAAGATCGTAAGGCTCTCTTTTACATCTTTCAAGCGATAGATTCGTCAATATTTGAAAAAGTGGCGAATTCAAAGACGGCAAAGGAAGCATGGGATACTCTCATCAAAATTTACAAAGGTGTTGAGAAGGTCCAGAAGGTTCGGCTTCAGACTCTTCGTCGACAATACGAGCTCCTTCAGATGGAAAAGTCGGAGTCCATTTCCGACTATTTCTCACGGGTCTTGACTCTTGTCAATCAAATGAAGGCCAATGATGAGACTATTGGTGATCAACTTATTGTCGAGAAGATCCTTCGGACGCTAACGTTACAGTTTGAATATATTGTAACTTCCATCGAAGAGTCACGTGACCTCTCTGTTTTGACCGTGGATGAGTTGGTTGGCTCTCTACAAATGCATGAGCAACGACTCAAGGAGAAGTCCAAGACGGTGGAGGAGGCTCTACAAAGCCAGTTGGTGTTGCCTGATGACAAGAAGAATCTTTCTACTCAAATGAAAGATAAAAGGCGGCAGGAGAAGCAACCTCGACAACAAAAAGATAAGTCCCATATTCAATGTTTTAATTGTAAAAAGTATGGGCATTATAAATCTGAGTGTCGAAGCAAAAGATCTGGTGGTCAAAAGTTTCATGCTAAAGTAGCAAGTTCTGTCGATAGATTTGATGATGAGCATGATAATGCTCTTTTATTCACGTGTGATGCTTCGGTGGAGAACCATAAGAATGTTTGGTACTTAGACACTGGATGCAGTAATCACATGTGTGGTGAAAAGAAGTTATTCTCACATTTCGATGACACCTTTCGTTCGGAGGTGAGGTTCGGGAATGATACAAAATTTCCTATCATGGGAAAGGAAGCATTAAAATCAAGATAAAAGATGGATCGATTTCAACCATTTCCAACGTCCATTATGTTCCTGGCCTTCGAGAGAATCTCCTGAGCATAGGACAGTTGTCCGAGCGAGGCTATCGCATAATCATCAAGGATGAGGTTTGCATGATTCATGATGGCAAAGGAGGATTGATTGCGAAGGTAAAAATGGCTCAAAATCGCCTTTTTCCTTTGTATATTAATTATGCTACATCGTGTTTTAGTGCCTCGGTGCAAGATTCTTCATGGCTTTGGCACAAGCGGTTCGGACATGTGAATTTCGACAGCTTGAAGCTGTTGTGTCGAAAGAAGATGGTGCGAGGTATGTCCGAAATTTCTTCTCCAAAGGAGATCTGCGAACCATGCGTCATTGGGAAGAAATCTAGAGAAAGCTTTCCTTCAGGACAATCATGGAGAGCGTTGAAGCCATTGGAGTTAGTTCACTCCGATCTCTGCGGACCGCTCGGTGAATCATCGAATCGAGGGTACAGGTATTTTGTTACCTTCATCGATGACTTTAGCAGAAAAACATGGGTTTATTTCTTGAAGCAGAAGTCCGACGCCATCGATGCTTTCAAAGAGTTTAAAGCCTATGTTGAAAACCAAAGTGGGCACAAATTCGGATTCTCCGAACTGATCGTGGCACAGAATATTTGGTTGGTGATGGTTTCTTCAAGCAATGCGGCATCAAGCATCAATTGACAGCACGGTATACTCCTCAACAGAACGGAGTAGCAGAAAGGAAAAACCGCACTATTGTCGATATGGTACGTACTATGCTTCATTCTAAACATTTGCCGAAGCATTTCTGGGCGGAGACGGTTGCTTGTGCTATTTATTTATTGAACAGATGTCCCACTAAAGGTCTTGAGTTCAAGACACCGACGGAGGTATGGAGTGGTCGAATCCCTTCAGTTCTGCATCTTCGTGTGTTTGGGTGTATTGCTTATGCCCATGTGCCAAATGAGCTACGTAAGAAGCTTGATGAGAAGAGCGAGAAGTGCATCTTCTTCGGTTACAGCAATGAGACAAAGGGTTATCGATTGTATAATCCAGTAACAAAAAGGTCGTTATCAGTCGAGATGTTACCTTCGACGAGGAAGGAGAGTGGACTTGGAACTCAGAAGAAAAGAAGCAGTTTCGCTTCGTCCTAGATGAGGAGGAGACGGTTCAGCCCGATTCAGATAGTCAATCTGAACCAGTAGCAGCTTCGATGGAACCAGGTTCGATAGCAGGGACTACAACAGCAGTTACTTCATCAAATCCTGTCGAACATCTTACTGAAAGTTCCTCACGTCCACGGCGAGAACGAGTTTTGCCAACTCGTTTAAGGGATTGCATTTTGTCAAAAGATGATGATCCCTCTGATGAAGAAATTATCAATTTTGCTCTTTTTGCAGATTGTCATCCCACAAAGTTTCAGGAGGCTTCCCAAGATGCTGATTGGGTTCGTGCGATGGATGATGAGATCCATGCAATCGAGAAAAATGATACATGGGAGCTCACTTCTCTTCCAGAAGGCAAGAAGTCCATCGGCGTAAAGTGGGTCTATAAGATCAAGTACAAGCCTAATGGTGATGTTGATCGGTTGAAGGCTCGGCTTGTAGTCAAGGGTTACAAACAAAAACCCGGGATTGACTATTTTGAGGTATTTGCTCCGGTTGCGAGGATGGATACTATTCGTATGATTTTTGCTTTAGCTGCTCAAAGATGCTGAAAATACATCAAATGGATGTCAAGTCCGCATTTCTCAATGGCGTACTTGAGGAGGTGTATGTGGATCAACCTGAGGGTTATGTCAAGAAAGGACAAGAGGGCTTTGTCTACAAATTGAAGAAAGCACTTTACGGCCTTAAGCAAGCCCCACGAGCATGGTATACCAGAATTGATTCTTATTTTCTGAATCACGGTTTTACTAGGTGTCCTTATGAGCATACTTTATATGTAAAGATTGGCTTGAACGGTGAGATGCTCATTGTTTGCTTATATGTCGATGATCTCATATTTACTGGAGATTGTCAAGAGATGATTTGTGACTTCAGGGAGGCTATGACTCATGAGTTCGAGATGGCGGACATGGGTCTGATGTATTATTTTCTCAGCCTTGAAGTTACACAATCGGAGGATGGTATTTTTATTTGTCAACAAAAGTATGCCAAGGATATTCTTGAGCATTTTAAGATGGCTACTTGTAAACCAATTAGCATTCCCATGGAGGACAGATTGAAGTTGACAAAAGACAGAAGTGGTTCCGAAGTCGATCCTACTTATTTCAAGAGGCTAGTCGGAAGTCTGAGATATTTGACTTCTACTAGGCCAGATCTTGTTTTTAGTGTTGGAATGATAAGCAGATTTATGGAGATTCCTAGACAATCACATTTGCAGGCGGCAAAAAGAATTCTACGATACATTAAAGGTACTATAAATGATGGTGTATTCTATACTGCTTCTAATGTTTTTCAGCTTGTAGGATATACAGACAGTGATTGGGGAGGTGATATTGGAGAAAGAAAGAGTACTTCCGGGTATGTTTTCTCTTTAGGAAATAAAATTTTTTCCTGGTCTTCAAAGAAGCAGCAGGTGGTTGCTTTGTCCAGTGCTGAAGCGGAATATATAGCAGCGGCTTATTGTGCTACTCAAGCAGTTTGGTTGCGTTCGATGCTTGCTGAGTTACAACATAAGCAGAAGCATTCGACGATGATTTATTGTAATAACAAGTCAGCAATTGCCCTTGCAAAGAATCCAGTCTTCCATGGAAGAAGCAAGCACATTGATATAAAGTACCACTTCATTCGAGATCTGGTGAAATCTGAGGAGATTGTGCTGCAGTATTGCAAGACGGAAGACCAAGTGGCTGACATGTTCACTAAGCCGTTGAAGTCAGATTCCTTCCTCAAACTCAAGAGACTGATCGGCATGGTCAAGATGACCTCGGTCTAAGGGAGGCTGTTGGAAATTGAAAAGACTCTTCGTATCCCAAGCTGTTGGAAATTGAAAAGACTGTTCGTATCCCAAGCTCATCTTGGACTTGAAGTTTTTGGAAATTGTTATCTAGGGAATTATGTTTACTTATTGTTCTGGTTTCCATATTAGCTTTAATTATTCTATTTCTTTAAGGGTCTATAAATATTATGTAATCCTTCAGTTTACAATGCAATAGAATAACTATTCCAAATTTCCTTCTTCCAACAGCTTACATAAAAGAGAAAAAACCTAGCACCTAAATAAAACAGAGAAGCGGTCTTACAAGAAGAAAGTTGAAGTGACACCTTTTTAATTCATGAGGTAATACCCTTCAAGGTGACTCAAAGAAATCACCCAGACAGGGTAATGGAAGATTTCACATTGCTTCATTTAAAACTGACACTGTATATCGTGCCAAAGAGAGGAGCAAGGGAAAAGTCAAGCATCAGCTGACTGATTTTTTTTCTTTTTTTTTTCTTTTTGATACTATTATTGGGTTACTAAATCATATCTAGGTCAAAAAAACGTATTGAATATGATATTTTGATTAACTTCAGAAAAGTACGCTCTCATCAAGACTATGTTTTGAGTGCAGACATAACCAACTAGTAAACATTTGTAAAAATCAAGTTTAGCAAGCATTTGCAAAAATCAAGTTTCTAAGAAGACACCTCAGTCCTCATAATATTTCCAACCAAACATGGGGTAATGGAAGTAAAATAAATCAAGCAAGAATAACGAGCAATCCGATGATGTAATCACTAATCACTAGAAGTGAAGCCTCCTACCCACCTCGTTGTTCAGTCACGTTAGCATTATCGTCGAGACCTTTTAACCTTTGCAGAATCTCATTGGCCAGCTTCTTCTTCATGGGCTGCGGCAACTTCGACCTCCTTTTCTCTTCTCTAGCGAATTCCTTTCTCAGTTTTTTCACCTTTCCTCATTCAAAAACAGAACTAAGTCGCCAAATCTACAAAACAAAGCACAGACAAAGAAAGAAAGAAAAACGGAAAAAGAGGAGAAGCGGATTGTTACCACTTTAACAAGCTTGAGAGGCTCCAAAGCTTTACGAGCACGAATCGACTCTTCCATTCTTTTAATCTGATCTTCTGTATGCTTCCCGGCTTTATTTTGAAAAAATTAAAAAGAAAACCACATAAATCTAGCAGAAATCAAGAAAATGGAACGACATTTCGACAATGAACCAGAAATAACCGCCTTTTTACCTGAAAGCGGACTGTAATCGGAACCGGAGGTGGAATCGAGGTGGAAGGAGGTGTAGATAGAGCAAAGCAGGAGGAGAGCCACCACGAGATTCATCCAGCAGATGGCAATGGCGATCCGCTTAAAGGACAAACATTTCCTCCCGCTCCCCACTTCCACCGCTCCCCTCGCCATCCCGACACCGCCGCCCTCTTCTCTCCTCCTCCTCCTCCTCCTCCTCGCCAGGGGCCGCCGTCGGCTTCATGTCATCGTCGCCACTCCGATCGCCCTCGTCGGATCGCGAGAAAGACCGGAGCGCCGGGATTCGATTACGTTTTTCTCGTTTCCCTCCCGAGGCTTTCGCAGCCGGCAGGAACAAAGAAGGGGATTTAAAAAAAAGGAATAACGATGAGAATTGGGATTGCGGGGATTAACGAGGTCGGAGGCCAGAAGATGCTCACCGGCACTGACGGGATCTCGGCCAGCTGTCGAGTTACTTACCAATCGCGTTCCCTCCGTTACGGTGAACCTCGGAGTAGGGTAAAAGAGTTCAATCGGCTCGAGGCGTTCTTCATCGGACGGCTCGGAAGGGATCGTGATCGCGAGAGGAAGCGAGGGACGCGCTAACATGTGCTGCTCCGAGTGGGAAGCATAACAAGATGGAGTAACAAACTCCGGTCGGTGGACAGGAAGATGGGAAGAAACCAATGGAAAGAAGCCACGTGGAGATTTAAAAAAAAAAAATTTCGAGATTTGAGGTTGAAAAATGTGGTGGCGTGGGAGCCCTCGAATGGTCGAGCCACCTAAAAAAGGTGAGGTTCGGCTGGCATGGATGGAAAGCCGGATAGAGAAACAAAATTAAATAATTAACCGGGATTGTGACGTGCCGACAGCCTTTACGCTGGCTGGAACCATTTCATTCTTTTGTTTAAAATTTTATTTCTTTGCTGACCGCTGTTGCCGTACTGTAGAACAATAAATTTGTACGTCTCGAAAGGCTTTGGACTTTGCGAGGTGATAACTTTCGACCAGGATTCCCTCGTTCCATCTGAACCACCCAACCCAAACCCAATGGATTTGGACTTGGAGAAGACTATATTATTATAACTGGAATAGGTGAGATTTAGCTCAGAATTGATGTAATCATGAATAGATTAAGCATGGATCTGACCATAGATTAAACAAATATTTAAAATTAATTTTTTTTTTAATTTTAAAATACTTGTAATGAGAGATGGGCCATTGTAAAAAGTAAGTTGAGATGGTTAGAAAACTTATATAGTAAAGAGAATAAAATATATATATATAAATAGAACAATTAATTTGTTTTGCGGTTTATAATATTTTTTTTTTCTATACTTTGTTTTTTTTATTCTTTCTCCCTTATCAAAATTTTGATGCCAACTCGTAACTTTTTTTTTTTTTTTTTGGGCCATATTTTATTTTGATTTGTTGGGATTATAAGAAGTAAAATGCTAATTGAGCTGAAGGCTTGTTCAGAATAAGCTATTGGCTAATAATCACCTAAAAGTGTCACAGCCATTCAAACAAGATCAGAGTAAGTGGCTGCTAATCAACGCTAACTAATTTAGAACTAAAGTTTTGTTCTTCTTATCGTTGTATTATAAATGAATGAGGTATGGGGTTAAAGTTATTTCAACCCAGCTCTGACTTGATCCTGCCTACAACCAGTCCCATCTAGTACGAACCATAAAATTTGCTGAAAAGAATGGGCTTTAAGCCTCAAGCTACAATTGGTTGCGAGATATAAAAGTTGGGATAAGAGTCTCTATATATTCCATGATATCATGTAATATATAGTAGAAACATTATTTGGTTGGCTTGAGTAAAAGGCCAAGTGGCAAAAAAAAAAGTAACTAATGAGTGGACTATAAAATTACTTTGGTAGCAGTTCATTTATGGTAGTATATTATTATTGAAAATCTTACATTCTAACAATCTTATAATTGATAATCAGGTTACTGAAAATGTAAGATTACTATACTTGATTTGCCTTGATAATATTAGCTCAAATTTCTAAGAAAGTAAGATTAGCACATTTGATTCATACTAACCAAGGTGATAATCAGATTACCGTATTCTTAAATTCTATTTACATTTTATTATAAATCTTTTTTATTTTTAAGTAGCTATCTTTTTTTCCACTAAAATATAAAATGCTCTAGTAAAAATTATTTTATAAATATTATATATTTAAATATTATAAATATTTAAAATTATATTATATATTTATAATATATCATATTATCTAAATATTAAATAATATTTATAATATAAAGAATATTATTTAAATAAATAATAACAACAAAGTCTTAATCTCAAATTAGTTGGGATTGATTACATAATTTTTTTTCTCCATCTAGCTCGATTGGGATTTATATGATATAGATAATATTATTTAAATATAATATCTACATTAGTAAATTATTTAAAGTCATAGTATAAATAATATTATATATTATAAAGTATTCCAACATTAAAAAGGATATAGATATTAATAATTTTAAATATTTATTAGATATATATAATAATATTTAAAATATTAAATGTTATTAATATTAAAATATCATATTTATAATATATTAAATAAAAAAATAATATTATATTTTTAAATATTATTATGTATATATTAAATATATAATTAAACTAAATATTATTAAATATTTATATAAAAGTCAAGAGTGTAATTCAAAATTATCAGATTTTGATAAAATCGAATACCCATCTTTCTGATAAAAATAAGATTACTATAGTTTATGGTAATCTTAAGTCACTAAAAATCAATATTACATATCAGATTAGCTTGATTGATTGCTAAATATGATAATATGCATGTTAATCTTAGATTACTAGGATGGATTACTACCAACCAAATGCCCCTCTTGTATGAAAAATTATGCTAGGTTAGTGAAATAAAAAATGTAAACCAAAATAACTATTATCAAGAAAAATGAATAATGTTTCCTAGGATAGTAAAATAATAATCCCTTATTCATAGTTACCCAATAACTGGATATAATCTTAGGTATTGTTTGTTTGTAAAATAAGTAGAGGACGAGATATCCCTTGTGATGTTGAAGGTACAAGTCTATTGCATAGAATAGGTATGTTTTAGTGTCTAATTAAAAATGAATAGGTGGAGAGAACAAGCTGCATTTAATGCATATCTAACTTCATGACCATTTAGATTTATTGCAAATATTAAATTACTATTTCACTTTTTGAACATTTATAAAATGAATACAAATTGGATACTTACTAAAGAGAATTGAAGTCTTTCCGTGGGGGATGATCCCTCACCATGGAATAAAATGAATAAAGTTTGATCCATGACAAGATTTGGAGATAAGAATTTTAAGATAGCAACCCACATTATTATATAGCTCAAAGAAAAGGCATATATGAGCAACAAAAATGCATGGCATAAAATTTGATAAAGACCTGAATATGTTAGTGTGTGTGTGTGTGTGTGTGTATATATATATATATATATATAATATTTCAATGAGAGCTTCACCACATTTTTATAGATAGTAATAGTGAGTGATGATAAAAATAATAGAGTGATATTTTTCAAATTTTTATGAGTGATATTTGTGTGTTCCATCATGAGACAAGGCTGAAAGAAAATTTAAATTGTTGATCATCTATTGTCCACTGCCGCAGACATAAAGTTGTTGCAACATTTAACTTTGTTCCTTGTGACCTTATTATGTCTTGCTGGTGGAACGTAGATCATCTCATATTTGGTTTGGAACGTAAGAGACCACAAACTTTATGTCTTGCTGGTGGAACGTAGATCATCTCATATTTGGTTTGGAACGTAAGAGACCACAAACTTCACAAGGAACAAAGATGATGTCTAGCTGGTGGCGTTGGCCTAATTATCACATTTAGCTCCTTGGTTCCCTCTTTCTTTGCTCTTCTGGTAGATCATCTCATACTGAATGCTAGAGGAGAACGATATGCATCCGCCCAGGAATTTGAACCTACAAGCCTCCAGTAGCCTGCGAGGCTTTAAACATCCTGCATTCATGTTGACATGCTTGTTTACGTGTGCGTACGATCCCTGGTCATTTGTTTTTCCTATTTATGTGGTGTTGAAGTGTTCAGTAAACGGATTGGCGAGGGAAGGGGTTGACATATTCTGACAACGAAAGGGTAGATGCGCAGATTATTAAATGCCACTTTTCCACCCTAGAATGCACAAGAAGCATTGAATCTCTTATATCTGGTAAAAGAATGAAAGTTAATTTTACATGTAAATTTGCATATTCTTGAACTTTGTAACCTGTTTGACTTGATCAGGCAAGCCAAATTGAACTCACCATGTCTTAATCCATACAAACTGAAAAGTGTTACGACATTTGACAAAAGATTAAGTTCGATACAAGGGCAAAATGACCTCTCAAACCCCAGTTTTGCATCCCATTCAAACAGAACATTTTTTCCAAACAATGAGGATAAGAAACCCCAAATTCACTGCTTAGGAAATCTTATGCAAGAGATGTTGGAAAAGCTGAAATCTGACCCTATTCACTGAAAGTTGAGGCATGTTTGGTCACATGCGAATGGGACTGGAGGTCATGTATCTGGTGGTCCACTTTCAAACATCAGGAATGCAAAAGCAACAATTCACTTGCACCAATGTCTCTCACTCTCAGGATATCACTAAAAGTCCCTAAGTCAACCCTTGCAGATTGAAAGTGACCTGCTCACCTTATGATAGCCCTCTGTAACCATACTTGATGACGACATATAGCTAATAATAGTTGGCCTTGTTTAACCATAATAAACAAATTTGACAAAGTCACTTATTTCAGTTCCAACTTCTATTCTGCCAAACATCTATAACTACAACTCATAGACTGAGATTTCAATTCCAGCATTTCCCCACTGACATGCAAGGAAACTATATGATCCAAAGTGGCAATGGCTAAAACACCAAGCTCAAATGAGTTGCAAGTGAACTCTTTAATTGAAACTTCAAAATCAAAAGATCAATCCATAAACATACTTAATAAACCATTCACTATGCTATCTCGAAACTCTCAAGCAAGTCAGCATCTCACTTGCTCAACTATTAAAGAACTGGACAAAACAAAGTGCTAGATGAGTAACAATAATCATATACAATGACATCAATAATAACTCTAATCACAACCATAACTCTAATCATAGCCATCCACCCCTAATTTTAACCATTTGGGGCTTTGATAATATTTATGTAGACATGGTTACTGTAAAACAACAAGTCAAAGCTAGTTAACTTGATAAAAGTTGTGGAGGGAAAAGGAAAAACCAAAGCCTTTGTTAAGATCTACAGGATGCTCCCTATTAGAATCATGCTCCTGATACAAAGCTTATAAGGAGAAGAAAGCAAAATCATGAAATCTAACCATTGAATTAAAACTGAACTACTTCTAGATGACTTGACATAGAAGAACACAAAAAAATCTTAATCTGTTGCATAAATCATGAAGCCTATATGACAATAGGAATCGTATCCAACCTAAACAAGTGGAAACAAACAAGTCTCACCTCTAGGAACAGACTTATATCTATTTTGGCACAACAATCTTTACTAGAGTCTATCATAGTGAAGATCTTTGTGCCCCTCCACACTTTGACAAAATCCTTCTCAATGTACTTCAGTTTGAATTATCCTTGATGAGACAGGAAACTCATTTGAAAAAGCATCCATTTACCATGTGGATTTGCTGGAAAACTCTGGTAGCTCTTCAACCTGGTTAGCTACACATTAAGAAGTTTGTTCATAAGGGTAGGATTTCAGGTTGCAACACATTTTTTCTAGAGTTATTCAGTTCATGAAAAGGGTGATGACTCAAAAGATACATGTGCTGATAAAAGCAGTATTCCATCTTCTGTATAGCTCAGGAAGATGCAGTCTCAAAGTATATCTAGCCCATATGACAATAGAAATCTGTGTGCTCCCAAATTGCAAAGCAAATTGTTGCTAACTGCTAGACAAAGTATAATAAATGAAAAACTTCTCTAAAGAAATGCAAACTTGTAATTAACTTCTCGTATTATGAAATAGTTGGCCAACAGTCCCGATCACTTCAATAACAACAAGGAACATGCTAGACATATAAATGCAACATATGCATTTTCACCCATAAGAGCATGAAAGCACAACTGAAGCATTGAATGCTTATGCTATCTGTCTAGTAAAAGAAATGACAAGTATAATTTGTACATGTAATATATTTAAGTCATTTCAATTCATTAGCATAACAATAATTTTGTAACAACTGCATTTCATGGATTGCAAACTCTACAGACAAGAAAGCCATATTTGGCAACTTTTGCCCAAAAGCTCAACCATGAGCTCTCATCAAAGTCCATACAACTGAAAAGTAGTTACTTAGACATTTGTACTAAGAAGAATTAAAAGTTCTACGATAAAATACAATGGAGCAAAATAGACCTCTCAAACACAAAAGCTCATAGTTTAATGCAATTATATATTATATAACATTATGTCATATTGTATTATATTGTTTAAAATATAATTATAATATATATATTATAATATTCAAATATAATATAATTATTATAAATATATTATGATAATGCAATAACTATATTATATAATAAATGTTGCATGACAATGTTTATTACATTTTTACTATAAATATAGCATAATAATAGTAATAATGTTATTAGAAAATTATATAATTATGTAGTGTAATATAATATTTAATATAATAATATCATATTATATTATAATAATTTTTATTATACTATAATATAATTATACTAAATGATATTAAAAATATTATATTTTTTATAAAATAAATGAAAATTATTATAAATTATATTCCTTAGATTAAAATATCATAATAACTAATTTAAACTAAGAATACTTCAAAATAAGTTTTTGGATACAAATAGTTAGACAATTGAAAGCATTATACAGCATCATTTTTTATCATTTCTTATTATTAAAAGTTCTTGCCTAGTTTGATTACCAAACCAATATTTAATTCTACAACACTTCAAAAATATAATTACCAAATAGCAAACAATTTTTTATCAAAAAAAACTGTACTAGCAAATGTTCGATCATCTAAAACTCTACAGGTAAAAGCTCAATTACCTATAGTAGTGCCAAATAGGGTCAAATTCTGGCTTATTGGAAATTCTTTAGATTCCTGGCTTTAGGAATAAGTATGCATCACTATGTTGCAACTTCTTATTCTTTTCCCTCCTTGGAAAAGACTTTGAACACCGCATCCGGTGCAGCAAGTCCTACGTGGGCTTCACCGCCCCTTCTTATTGGTCAATATACATACGACACCCATTAAAATTGTTAAGACAGCTTTACGACATCCCGGCGAAAAAAATTACGACATCCCGGCGAAAAAAATTACGACACCATAGTTATAAAATTATGACACCCGTTCAAAAAGCCAAAAAAAATTAATACCCCAGTTGTAAATTTACGACACCGTAGTTATAAAATTATGGCACCCATTCAAAAAACATGTCTGTACACAAATTCAAAAAAAAAAGCTGGGTATTAATGCATATTATATAAACATTTAAGATGACATCCCAATTATAAACTTATGACACCGTAGTTATAAAATTAAGACACCCATTAAGAAAGTCAAAAAAAAATACGACATCCCAGTTGTAAATTTATGACACCATAGTTATAAAATTACGACATCCACTCAGAAAGAGTGTTTGTACACAAATTCCAAAAAAAAAGCTGAACGGGTATTAATGCACGTCACGTCAAAATTTAAGATAACACCCGAGTTGTAAACTTATGACACCGTAGTTATAAAATTAAGACACCCATTAAGAAAGTCAAAAAAAAATTACGACATCCCAGTTGTAAATTTACAACACCGTAGTTATAAAATTACGACACCCACTCAGAAAAAGTGTTTGTACACAATTCCAAAAAAAAGCTGAACGGGTATTAATACATGTCAGTTTTTTTTTTGAAATTTATGTACAGACACGTTTTCTGAATGGGTATCATAATTTTATAACTATGGTGTCGTAAATTTACAACTGGGGTATCGTAATTTTTGTTTGGCTTTCTAAACGGGTGTCGTAATTTTATAACTATGGTGTCGTAATTTTAAAACTGAGGTATCATAATTTTTTTCGTCGGATGTCGTAAAGCTATCTTAATATTTTTTAATGGGTATCGTATGCATATTGACCAATAAAAAGGAGCGGTGCAGCCCACGTAGGACTTGCTGCACCGGAGGCGGTGTACAAAACTTTTTCTTCCCTCCTTATATGTTCCATTTCTATGCAATAAGCTGAAGTTATAAATAAGTTAAGGAGGAATTTATTGGGTGTTACATGATAGCTAATCAATCATGCTACCATAGAACTCCTTTGTTTTGTTCATTTTACACCAGTGCTGGGCTCGGCAGCCAATCTTTTATTCAGTGTTTCCTTGGTTGGTCATGCCAAAGGATGAGCACCCTAAAGGAACAACGCAAGTCAGTCTGCAGCTCATGGTTGTTGTACTTGTCACTAGAATAGTTCTTTTGAGACTCACGGTTTCCATCTATGAGATAAATATCATAGACCATTCATTTTATTAATCTACTATGGATGTGATTTAGTATGGATGCATTTTTTTTTATTTTCTAACTTTAAATTTGTAAAATTAAGGTTGCAAGTGGGTTGGGTCAACCTATGACCCAAATCAGTCTCAACCAGATTAAAGTGGGCTCAAACCGTATGAAGACCCATGGGTTCAAAATTTGGACCTGATCCATCGTTTGGGTCTAATTTGGGTAAAAAAATAAAATGGATTTGGTCCGACATAATCTAAACCCAATCCAGCTTAGACTCATGAACATGAATTATATAAATCTTATGTTTTTCGACTTCAATTATGTTTATCAATTCATTGAACGAACTCTCCTTTAAACTAATTCCTCTTCATCTTAACAAAAGCATCTTCTCTCATCTATTTTTACTTAATTATATCCAAACATTCGTATTTCATTATTTATTTTAATGGATTCTTCTTTATAATGCATTCAAAAATATCAATATATATTTTAAAAATTATAATTTGTAAACTTAAGAATGATCAATTACTTGGATGGAATAAAGATTATGAATGAAAATTTAAGTTTAAGTTAGCTATTTTCAATCTTATTTAATTTTTTTTAATGGCTCTACATTTAATTATTAATTATTAGATTTTAACTATAAAATAATAGCTAGATGTTTGACTCAAATGTAAACTTGATCCAACCCAATCTAGATATTTTGAGTTGGATCCAGACCATAGTTCACTACAAACGAACCCGAAGGACTTGTGGGGTTTAAAATTCTTTCAATGGACCTGATCCAACCCGACCTAATCCAACCTGATTAGCAAATAGGTTGGGTCTAAGCTTGAAATCATGACGTGAATATGAAACGGAATGGATCAAGGTCAAGTATGACCTAACCTAGCTCGACCCATTTGCAGCCCTATGAAAAATTATATGGACTTATCGAATGTACATTAACTTTTCTATAATATATTTTAGTCAAAGGGTCTTATGCATCCATAGATATTTTAGTCATCCAATTTTCTATTATGCTGACTCTTAATAAAAAATAATTCTTCCAATCAAATATTTGTGCATCAAAAAACTCAGTGATCTTTACTAAGCATTGAATAAAACTAGCTAGGCTTGCAAAAATGGTATGGACATTCCACCTCAAAAGAAGCCACAACAAGTTTAAAAATGTCATAAAACAATGTGGAGGTAGTTTAAAA